>JAJHPF010000024.1:1516400-1533900 GCA_024447775.1 Carex cristatella | reverse complement strand
TTTTTTTTTTTTGCATTCATCCTCCTCACTTGTAGCCACCGTAATATAAAGAGTAAAGATGCTCTTCTTGCGATCATTTTGTAAGCACATATATTGAGTTCACCGTGCAGAGCATTAAACATCCAATTTTGCCATTCTTAATGATGTAATTTGGTGTTGTGTTGTTTCATGTTTTGCTTCATGATCATTAAAATTATGAGAAATGTTCAAAACACGTTAGTAATGCCGCGACTCATCATGTTTAGTTACGTCAGTTATTTGTAGTCATGTTTACGTATTTTTTTAAGTATGTATAAAAAGATAAACATGAAATATGGTAAGAAATATAATAATAAACATAATCACATGACCGCGTGTCATACTGTGTTTTTTATTGTGTTGTGTCATACCGTGATCAGATTGATTTGTTGGTCATATCATATCATTTTTTTAGATTGATCACTGACACGTTAATAGACACGCCACTTAATACGCGAATTAGTCCATCACCGTCCTAGCATCAAACTCCACACCAACTGACAAATTGAATGCAATATTATGGTAACATCAAATTTCAACACAAAAAATTACCATTTATAATCATCCATCACTCAAATTATTTGAGCTACTGTAGTTGTTTTTTTTATTATAACATAATGAAAAAAAAATTGATATTGCACTTCTAATTTTATCTTACGCAATGAAGAAGCGAATAAAATAATACTGTTGAGTGATTTATGTCAATCATTTTTTGTTGTTGTAGACTTTATGGTCAGATTTAAGTTTTATAAAAATATTTTCTAAACAAACTCTTTGAAAAGCATTTCGATCTGTCTAACATCATCATTAAATCAAAACTTTGCTCCATTTTTGTATGATGAATTTATTAACGTCGAGAAATTAACATATTTTATCGTGATTTTGATTTGTGATTGTATATCATTTGATGTGTCAAGTTCAGGTACATTGAGGGTCTATTCGGCAGTAAAAGAAGAATAGGAATGGACTTGGAAAGTTCAAATTTTTAAATTGAATTTTACTGTATACATGGAAAAAAAATTCAATCTGAGTGAATTTTTTTTCTTCACGCATACAGTAACGCGCCGAACAGAGCCTTAAGTTCTTTGTGTTGAAAAAACGCACTCGGTGATCGGATCGTTTGATGTGTCAAGTATATTTAAGTTTCTATCTTTTCCGTATTCTACTTTGCAAAATTTTACTTGGACTGACTAATAATTTGTTCAAAAAAAATTATTTGAAAAATGTTGAAAACTAAAATCTTTTAAATGATACGTGATGATTTCAGTTGAACATCAAAAATAACAAACGAGAAATTCTATGATTTAATTATCTTTATAAATTGTGCAACCTCATTTCCCAGGTAGATTTTTATTATTCATATTTAAGTTTGACCAAACTAATTTCATAATTGGGTGATCAATATTTCGATTAGAGCACGACGATGAGTAGATCCGGTCGTCGTCGGATCGCGGTAGCAGCCGAAGAAGTGGATTCGGTCGTGAAACAAGATGAGAATTAAGGTATTAGAATGATTAAAAGAGTATTAGAATATCACAGTAATTCAATGAAAATAAAAGAATATATTTTTTATTAATGAAATTGTTATCAGGAGCGGACCCAGGTTCAAACGGGGGGGCAGCCCCCCCCCTCCCTGGACTTTGCATTTTAGTGAACGGGGTGGGGGCCAGCCCCCCTGGACTTTGCATTTTAGTGCAAGTTGGGACGTTTCGATGGACTCTCCCTCACTGGAAATTTTTTTGCCCCCCGCTGGATGTTTAATTTGTTATTCGGATTAAATTTAGGGTTAAAATTAAAATAAATTTATTCAATTATGATTAATAATTGGAATTATATATTAAAATATCAGAAATTACAAGTCAGAGCATTGAAAAGTATAGATTAAAATATTGTTTTTTATTAAGTACTTAATTAATTAATAGATTTGAAACCCGATTAGCTATTTAAATCCGATTCGATATTTTTTTGACCCCCCCGACGAAAATCCTGGATCCACTCCTGATTTGTTACAGACCTATAAATAAAAAAAATTCTAAATTTAAATCATCTCTGCTTCCAGCAACATATTAACCTCCAAAAGTAGCCTACATAACATAAGAGAGAAAATGTTGTTCTTGAAGTCAAGTGTTGGTGATTCATAAAAACACCATAATTTTATTATTTATGTACAAATTAATATTCGAGTTATAAACAAAAATAAGAATCACGACCACCAAGTAGGGACTAAGGAGTAAAGCACACAACGCAGAAACACCTCTCCAGTGTCCAAGGTAGGTCCCACCTCCAGTATTTATTAACATGTGCCCCATTTATTGTAATAGTTAAAGCAAGGTTTCTATCGTGGCATTATCAAAGGGGATATGTTAAATGTACCCAAATTTTATTCCAACGGTGCTTAACTGCTTATGCTCGAGGATAATCAAGTTGAGTTATTTCTCATCAAATAATTTCAGAAGTATCTGATCTTTTGATTGGTAGTAAATTATTTTTTCAGTACTGTGAGAGTGAAAATCAATAAAAATTTAATACACTTATAAAACAAAGTTCATTATCTTGTAAAATATGTAAACTATCATAATTTTAATTTTTACAACACATTAACAAATCATTGTGATTATCATTATGTTTCAATATATTAATGTTAATTTAATGACATAACTTATAAGTAAACTAAAAAAACAATATTTAACTAAATTTATAAGATAGGCTATATTGCCTCCACAATTGGCCAATTGATATATGTAAACAACTATAGTTATGTTTAGGCAATGAAAACGTTTTACTATATGCAAACACTTGTCTCGTCAGCCAATTTTTTTTTTTTGCAAAATATACTCCTGAATGAACAAAACAAATTGTAAATATACTTAAAAAAATAATTATAAAATATGTTCCACATTAAAATTTTGTCCCACCCTATCCCCACCTAATTGAATGCAAACAAAAAAAAAACAAATTAAACGACTACTAGCGTATTATTCTAACATTTTAGTTATTTGAATTTAAGAAAATTATCCAATTAAGAAGTATTTTGCAACTGCGTTGACTTGCATAACTATAATGATAGGCTATATTGCCTCCGCAATGGACCAATTAATTAATAAATTGTCTAATTTATTAATTAATGTAGGAATATACAATTGCTAGTATCTTATGACTACACCGAGTTATATGAAGGGCATTGGAATTATTCAAGCAATAAGATGATTTGGACCGATTACTTGTTACCTAACATAATTTCATATTCAACGAATTATTTTTGTTGTTCCAATATAATATTAACAACTCGTTCAAACTAATTATTTATGTCAGTAACCATAAAAAAAATATTATCATCACAAAAAGTATATTCAAAGATAAATATAAATCATTTTTAAAATTTACATAACCTATGTAATGCTTAAAAGCAAACGTAATTACAGAATTATTAGAATTAAAACCTGATTTGAATTTAACCATAGCACAAGACAATGTGAAATTCATTTGCTTCGCTTAATCAAGAATAAGATTAAGTTTTAGAAGTCTAAATAACCTTTAATTAAGTATCAGAAGGTTATACATTGCTTAAATATTTCAATAGGTAGGTAAATATTAAATTATTACCGGTAATTGACATTTAAAAATTCAGATTTACAAGTAGGTATAACTGAAGTACCGTTTGGATAAAGCAGTAGCTGTGGAGACACTTAGCAGCCTCCTTTAAAAAGTGCTTTATATTGGATAAAGCAGTTGTGGAAACAAAGGATTCTTGTGCGGTTGTACCCGAAAAAATATAACTAGAGGTATTAATAATTTTCATACAAAATCTCTCTTTTTTTCCTCTCATAATAAATACTGGGCACCCGACCCGACCCATTATTTACTGCGTCTTGCTATCGGTAGGTGGCCCCGTGAATGCGGGTCCGCTTACGGGGCGGTAACTTTATTCCCTCTTCCTCTTTCTCTCACTGGTCTCAACTGAGCACTTTTCTAAAGGCGACCTCTTACTATATTAGTATGAGATTTTAATATAGTTTCTGCTTAGAGATGGGGATGTTAGATAAGCATCTTTGCCAGCGCATTTGTTGAAGGATCAAAGCTTTCTCTGAAAGGGAAAGGCGAGGTGCTATTAGCAATTTATACCGATACCAATATTAGTCAATTATTTTTGAAATATTTTCCCATTTCGTCCCTCAATATTTAATAGGGGAAAAAACAGAGAGGGGAAAGAGAGGGAATTTTTTTTTTTTTTTTTTCTCATATTCATTTCTCCGAAAACAAGAGAGGTTATATAAGACGGATATAGAGAGAGGGTATTTATCATTCGCGTTTCTTTCAAATTTCCGCTCTCTCTCTCTCTGTCTCTCTCTCTCTCTCTCTCTCGTTCTCTGTAAGATAACAAGCCGAGTTGGGTTGATTTGTAACTCCGCAACTGGGTTGAGAGGAGGCATGGCGGTGGCTCCTCTTCCTTCAGAGAGGAAGCATTGGTGGTTAACCAATAGAAAGGTGGGCTCTCTCTCTCTCTCTCTCTGTCCTCTTCCTTCATGGTTTTGTTTTGTTTATTCCTTTCTTTTTTGGGGTAAGACATTGAACACAGGAATCCTTGTTCAATGGTTTTGTCTATACAACACTGTTTGTGTAGACAAGACCCATCCAAAAATTCCCTTTGTGCTTCTAATTAATAGAACAAAAGATTTTTACATTCACATCTCCTAAGCTCTTTTTTTGTCTTTTTGAATAATTTGTCATTCAAGTTTTATGCTTAATTTGGTTTTTGCACTGTGCTAAAAAGAAAACCTCTCTCCATGTCCCTCTCATTTTTAGAACGAACTGTCTTCTTTAAGTCTCTTCTCATTTTTATTTTACAACACAACTCATGAATAAATGACGCGATCGATCGATATTTCTCTTCATTTCAGGTGGTAGAGCGGTACCTTCGCGAAGCCCGTGCTCTAATCTCGAGGCACAACCAACCTGATGCACTCGCCGCACTAAACCTAATCGAGTCAGCTCTTTCTCTCTCACCTCGGTTTGAATCGGCGCTTGAGCTCAAGGCACGCGCCCTTCTAGTTCTTCGCCGGTACAAAGACATTGCCGATTTGCTACAAGACTACATTCCCAGTTTTTACAAAACAGAGGAGGATTCATTATCGGGTTCGGGTTCGTCAGGAAGCGGGTTCACCTTGTCAGGTGGAGGCGGTTCTGGTGATTTGGCGACCATAGGAAGAGCCAAGTTGCTGTCCCCTGGCCGGGAACGGTCGGCCGATTTCAATGGCAGCCGATCGTTTCGGTGCTTCTCGGTTTCGGATTTGAAACGCCGGGTTCTTGCTGGTATTTCACGCAACGGAGACAAGGATGGCATGTGGAGGTAAATATTTTAGCCTAATAATCCCTAACATTCTATGTATTTAGCAATTATTTGTTTTAAGTTGAAAAGAGAATGCATAAATTGTGTACACTAGGGTGGCATTTCTTGCTAATAATAATACACACACAGGATGTAAGTTGTTGACTTGTGCAAAATTAAAATAAAGTAAGTACATAGTTTCTCGTCGTGCTAGGTTGTCAATTATTTTTTTCTTTTTCTTTTGTTTTGTTTTGGTATGAAATGAATAGGTTTAACTGTTTAAGCTTGGTTGTCATGAATGACTTTGTCAAAAAGCTCCCCAGATTAGGTGAGGAAGACTTTTCCCAGTTTGGTGATAAGGAAAATTAAATTAAAGACATTTTCCGAAAGGAAATAAAATTAGATCAAGAGATGTAACTGAGATGTAAAATTAATCAAAATTAAAGGAGTAAATGTTAAAACGGTAAATAATGGTCAAAACTGTTTAGGCGGAATAGATTAGGTACGGGCTAAAACGCATAGGCTCTCCTGAATTTGCTGCTAAAAATGCAAAGAAAGATAACAAAAGTCCAATAAGTAGGCACCTAAAATTACAATTATGCCCCTGACCGTACTCTTCCCAGAAGTGCGCCCAGCTCGTCCGGTTTAGGCGAGAGTCGAGACAGCTTGCTTATTACCCGTCCCATCCATTCTCGCCTTTTGTCTGATCTACGCTTTACTTTTAAGCCCTTTTTTTTTAATATATTTACATTTACTATCCCCGGAAACAGTGCAGCTTTCTACTGTCAAATCTTTATTTTACTGTTAGTTTTCTTTCTTGTTGTAGTAATAATTCAAGAAAATTATTTCGTTATTTGCTTGCTTTTCTTTGTTTTGTGAATTCCTAGTTTATCAATGCAATTAATGGTTTCTTTTTGTAATGCTGTGATATAGGTACGTGATACTAGGAGAGGCATGCAGTCATCTAGGCCTAATGGAGGATGCTATAGTTCTCCTACAAACAGCACGCCGACTAGCATCTGCGGCATTTCGCCGGGAAAGCAACTGTCTATCTGATGACAGCTTCTCGGCATCTTCCATCCCCCTCCCTGCCTCCAATTCCAACCAAAACTCGAACACAAGAACCCAACCTGCATCCCAGTCACAATTCGAGGCCGAACCCACGACGCAATTACTCGCTCATGTAAAACTCGTCCTTCGCCGCCGGGCAGCAGCTGTTGCTGCACTTGAAGCCGGACTGCCTTCAGAATCAGTACGGCACTTCACTAAAATCCTCGATAGCCGCTGTGGCGTCCCTGTGCCATTTGCATCCGCATGTCTGGTCGGCCGTGCTGCTGCAAACCGTGCAGCTGGTCGTCTGGCGGATGCTGTCTCAGATTGCAACCGTGCCCTCGCTTTGGATCCGTCTTCTATTCCTGCTTTACGAACCCGTGCTGCTTTGTTTGAATCTTTAAAGGCATTGCCTGATTGTCTTCGCGATCTGGATCACCTAAAGCTTTTGTACGACTCAATTTTGCGTGATGGAAAATTGCCCGGCCCTCCTTGGAGGTGGCCCCATCAAGATATCCGTCTCCGAGAAATTCCCATGAGTTTGCGTGTGCTCACCACTAGAATTCAAGAGCTACGTGGGCGTATAACCGCCGGTGAGGGAAGTAATTTGGATTACTACGCACTTCTCGGGGTTCGACGTGGTTGTACCCGATCTGAATTGGAGCGGGCACATCTCTTGCTATCGCTGAAGCACAAGCCTGAGAAGGCTGTTGGGTTTGCCGATCGTATGGAGATTGTTGATGAGTACCGAGACCTGGATGCAGTGCGGGACCAGGCGAAAATGTCGGCCTCAATTCTTTACAGAATGCTTCAGAAGGGCTACCTGTGCATATTGGGTGATATATCAGCTAAAGAGGCTGCCGAGAAACAACGAGAGAAGGAAGCTGCACAGGCCGCTGCATTGGCCAAATTGACGGTTGAAAACCCTGTTTCGAGTGTCGTAGAAGAGTGTAATGGTGCCATTACTGAGAAGGCTAAAGCTAAGCCGGTTGTTGCAAAGGTTGTCACGCCAGCACCAGCAGTGTATCAAGGGGTGTTTTGTCGGGACTTAGCAGTTGTCGGGAGCCTTTTAGCAAGGACTATCCCGGTGAAGTATGAGGCACTGAGTTGCTGACGGGGAGATAGTAGAGCTGGAGAGAACTGGAGGGGTTTAAGACGGGAGATGTGTAATAATGTACAGGGTAGGGGAGGAATGTTTGGGGTAAATTTTGGAGTACGCGTAGAGTATTATGGCCTTTGGTGTTATATTTCTTTTTCTTTTTCATTTACAATGGGGGTACTGTTTTCTACTGCTTAGATGGTAGTTATTGGTTTTCACTGCACTTTTTCTGGTAACTTCTTTATTGTACGAATTCTCTGTATATGTACAGATTTCAGTTCATGCTATTATGAATTTCAAAATCCTTTTTTCTCCCTCTATACTGTGTCTTTTGATATTCTCTATTTTGTACTTCATTACACCTTTTGTTATTCTCTGATTCTCTGAGCCTCATAACCTTGTTCACTGGGAAAACATTTTCCATGTTTCAATCATATATATATATATAAAAAAAATCCATGATAATCACCAAAACTTCATGTATTACATGGAAAAGTATTGCAACTGGTAAACAAAATTGACTTAATTTCCTTTCCTATAAAAGTAGTGATTTTTCATATCAGCACCACGGAAATAGAGTAAAGCTTTTATCATCAGAGCAGCTTTAGCTTCAGGCAACCCATGAATTATATGCAGTGTTGTTTTGATTATATAGTTGGAGTGCTGCTGAAGCCAAAACTACTTTGGTATGAAAAAAAGCAGAGGCCATTTTAGGTAAAAAAAAAAAAAAAATTACTAATGGGATATTGATATGATATTTTAGGTTATTGTTGTTAAACTTTTAAATTATGTTATGCATGAACTAAGTATAACATCTTGAAAGGGGAAGAACATGCATCGCCATGCTAGATTTTCAAAGAGGGAAGCACAGACTGGCATGTGATTTAGTGAGGTGTTTCCTGACATTTTTCTGGCATTTGATGATGACATCTATGATCATGAAGCATTATTGTTAATTATTTTATGTATCTCTGACTGGGGCTTTACATTATCGCTAAAACAGAAGGTGATATATTGGGGCGTGACTCGGAACTGCTCTGATCTCTACCAGTTTTTTTATGTTTAGAAATACTGTTGAATAATAGTATTACCAGAGCCTAAACAGTGGTTATCTCTCAACTGTCAAGATTTTCTGTGGCGCATTTTGTGCAATTCTTACTGGGTTCAAACCAATTAGCTATTTAAATCCAATTTGCTATGTTTTTAACCCATGACAAAATTTCTGGATCCACCTATCTTTTCTTTAATTTCAGAACAATAGTATGCAAAATTACGAACTTTTTTCGCTTTAGCAATTAGAGACAATTATTCCATGCAATTAATTCTAAAAATTGTTGGAAGAAACTAATCTGTATTATAAATATCTCTGCCCAGAAATTCCACCAACACCCAATAAATTGGCGCCAATTTTTTGAATCCAACAATTCAACCAGCCGGGACATGATTTCTTTTTTGGCAAGTTGACATGATTTTGCAGTTGTTGAATAAGAGAGAGTAGGTCCGATGCCCATCGGACCTACTTTTAGGTCCAATTAGCTCTAACACCGTACGATGAGCATTAAGATCTATGCTCACCAAAATTGAAACAGACATACACGAATCTTGATGCAAATCGAATGGTCATTGTACCATCGAACCAAGGAAGATCTGATGGGAATCGGACCTACTCTGAATTCGTTGAATTATTAGACCCGGCCAATCCCATGCTTTGGATTCGGTATATAAACAATTGCACCAACCCTTTCCTTTGCACTGTTGTGGGTCATATGAGTATATGACCTCAGCATTAATATTTTCTTCTTTTTGTTTTTTATCTCTTGGGTGAACAAACACTGGTTCTAAGTCTCCACTCTCCACTGGTTGTGCCAGATCGATCAGGCACACAGTTCTCAGTTGTGTGTTGTACTGTTGTTGGTTTCCTCTGAAATTATAACCGAGACAAACTTTTTGTTCCTATGTCAGTTTACCCAATGAGAACAAGCATATTTCATATTATGCATTTGGAAACTTGTTGCTTTGCTAAATTATATATTCATGTAGCACCATATGCTTTTAATTGGATGCACCTAATTGGATATAGGCCATTTTCTATCTCCTGTCATGTCATCCATCAATTCTCTCCATTGCATTTTTTTTGTGCTAATCAGAGACATCAATATAAATTTTTTACACAGCTGTTAATTTATGATGTGCTGCGTGTAATATTCAAAAAGGTGTAAGATCTCACAAATATTCCATGTATAATAAATGCGATTAATTGTAAAATTCTAAAATTTTGGATTTCACATCCTTTAACAGCAAGGGTGCTAGGCACTCCTATAAATTCACATTTTGTTTTGTTTTGTCATTTATTTGTCTATAATTTTATAAAAAATATATATATAATATTACCTCCTCTAATAAAATTAAATTTACATAACATTTATTTTATCCAATCTCTCAATCTTAATTTTCTAATACCGCTACTGTTTGACAGTATTTTTAACCTGTCATCAAATTGATGAAACCTTACTTCCATGCAATTTGCCAAGATTCCAGTGGCATTAATTTCAAACAGCTCGCCTAATTCTTTGGATTAAACAGAGAACTGGTAATCAAGTTGATATAAACTAATAGGTTTTAGTTAAGTATCTAGTAGTAAGAGCAAATAATTTTGTGACAACCAAGTTCAAACAACTGTTTAGGAGAGATTAGTTAATTTCTGACAATAATCATGTGCATCCCACGTGAATTAATTACAATATATTAAAGCATTATTTGAATGATTAGGAGCACTGAAAAGATGAAGATAGCTTGTCTAACACCACTATATTTTATTAATGCACTTTGATATGAATATTCATCAAACATCCCATATTTCTCTCCAAACTTAACATAAATGGTGAAAACAAATCACAAAAAAAAAATTAATGTTAAAAATTGATTGGATGTGTTATAGTTAAGAAGTCAGAACAAACATAAAAAAAAAAAAAATTAATAATAATGATCGAGCCTGCTTTATCAAAAGAGATAAAATGTCAAATTTGCATTTAAAATTAATTGCAAAAAAGAAAAAAAAATGATAATAACTGAACAATAATTTCTGCTGAAGGACCACAACATCAAGCATGCTGTGCTCCTACTCAGTAAATAGGTAAAAAGAAAAGAAAAGAACAAGAAATACAGGTATTATATTAAGTGCCTTATTTTATCATAGAAAAATGTTACCTAGCGGAAATAATTATAAATCAAACATCCATTTCTAATTAGTGATGATATTTCTACAGCCAACAATTTATTCTATGGAAATTGGTAGTACAATATGAACCCTAGCTAGCCGCCGCCTCCAAAAATTTGAAACATTTTCAAACATAATAAAATGAGTAAGACAAGAATTATCAGAAGGAAGAATATATATACAAATAAACAAATAAATAATTATTAAACAGTGATATGAAAACATGTGGGGGCAAATTGCAAGCTGGAGCAGCCTCATCGTGCCGAACCAATAGGAGGCAACTCATCAATTCATAAATATTAAAAAATTTGAACCAAACTTAAATTATTTGTGGTATTTTAAGAATACAGATGAATAGCAAGAGGCAACTATGGATGCACTATTGGATACAAATCTGTTAGAATATTCAAGAGAATAACTAAATTTAACCACACGACACAAAAATAAAATTGAATATCCGCATTGGATACCAGTAGAGCATTAAATGAAAACAAAAGCAGCTCATGACCAGCTGGTATTTGTAGACTGACACCAACGGTTTAATAGTTCGGATAAGGTGAAAGCCATGTTGCTTCATTTTTATTGTTTTGCATTTTGAATTTTTTTTTTAATGTTTCGTCATTTTTCATTATTAGTTATACTTTTATAAGGAATTAAGGATGGTAGATTCTATACATATAAATATCCTTAGGCCTTAGCCAAGATTTTTTTAAGAAGCATGCTGGGTTATGTTTGACAGAGACATAGCACCATTAGAATAAAATTTGTTGGATGCATTAAATGAACAGTAATGGAACATATACTAAAGATCAATTTTGTTGTACTTTATTTGGTAAAGATATTAACCGAGCCATTTTAACTTTATGCATCGCACCAGTACGCACTTTTTCATTTTGTCTGTACTGCTTATACATTGTCTGAAATTAAAATAGCTCTGTCAATAACTTTACTCTTGTGTCACCACTAATAGTCTGGTTGACCGTATAAATTGATAGCAATTAAGATGCATAAATTTTTTAAAATACGCAAGCACTTCTTTAAAAAAAATACTTTTTTAAGAATACCACCACCAATTTTGAAATTTTGAAAGGTGAGAGAAATTTTTCTCTTAGTACCGATTTTATTCTTGTGCTCTTTCTCTCTTATGTGTCACCATTAATTATCTCAAAGTCAATGAAGAAAAATATTAGCAAAAAATTTGGTAATTTTTTCTTATAAAATATAGATTTCAAACAAAATGGATATAATATGATGACCATGATCAATTAAATACTAGTAAAATAATTTAAATAATTTGTGTTTAATAATGTATTTTATAACAGTGTCATTAGATCAAGTTTTGTGGACTACTACATGTAATGGTATTGGGCGAATAAAAATATTGAATGAACAATCATGAATTTGACAAACAAGAGTATCTTAAATAGTAAGCATTTATGAATAGTTGATAAAGATATTGTGCATAATAAATTGGTTATAGTTTCAAAATTTATCACATGGGTATCGCCATCCGTATAATGATTTTAAATACAGCATTTTGATCTTGAAATATCTAGCTGTACGTGAAATAATAGGACAAATTATGTTATTTTTATTTAGTATTTTATCAGAAATGTTCCAATTTTACCGCACAGAGTTAACAAGTAAAAAATAAAACACGTGAAATTTTTTCATTGACGGTGAAATTAATATATATGTGGGACTAAAATTTTAACAGTGGTCTTTTGTCGTTTTTCTTTTAGCTATGTATTCTATGTATTTTTCTACTGCATGATAGTTGTGTCAGTTTGTCTTTTAATAAGAGGGCAATTGATTTCAAAAACAAAACTGATTGCGAGATTTTAATTATTAATTAGTTTTCTGTTGGCAAACAAGATATGATATACCGATAGTTAAGCTGGTTTGGTTTAAGATAGGCCAATCATTGTATTAATTAATTAATCAACTATTTTCCCAGAAATTTGATAATCATTTAATGCACCAAATATATACGTCTACCAGCTTTTCTGGTACATAGCAATTCTTAGAATATTGATAAACTATGTTATGGAATTCTATGATCAGTTCGGTTATGACATATTAAATCCGTTGATGGAGAAGAAAAGAGGGTAATTATTTGGGTTAAAAAAAATTGTTCTTTGACAAGATCACAAGGTGGATTGAACGAGGTCAATGTCCTCTGTTTTTTTTTTTTTTTTTTTTTTTCATTTTTTCTGTTCTTTTCGGATCAAACACTTTTATTGATTCTTCTAGCATTGCATATGTAATTTATTTAAGAAAATTTATATTTGAAACTTTAACATTTGAGTATGGTTCCATATTTAACGATTCAACCCCTATAGCTAAAAATTATATTACATTGTGATTATTATGCTGATTTTTGTATTTGAAATATTCTCAATATAAAATGTTATATATATGTAGGTAAGTTAGACTTTCAAGTTATAGAAACTAAAAATTATATTACATTGTAATTATTATGCTGTACAACCTTCAAAAAAAAATTATAGAAACTAAACGTGAATGAGATCAATCATATTTTTTTTTTCTACGAAGAGGTCATTTTTACACTACTATAGCAATTTACTCTAAACTAAATTTAAAAAAAAAAAAGATGCAAGTACAAAAATTTTGAAAAAAAAAATAGAGGTGGATTGACGACCCACTTCTTTTAATGTGGCACCACCATTGTATGGAGGCATCATATGGTCAAATGTTTTCTACGAATATACCATGTAAGTGAATTTTACATAATATACATATCTCATTGAAATGCACAACATTTAAATTGTTTATTTGAAACCAATATTGCTACTCAATGTGCTTCTGAGCGCAATCTAACAAACCATGAAATAAATGTTTGTACAAATCTTAAAATGAGTCTTAATATAGGTCCGAATTTCTTATAATTTGACTGGGACTTCATTCTATTGAGTGTGAATCCTTTAAGATATGTCAACTTTTGCGTGACCGACATGTACAGTGCCTATTCGGGCATACCGTAGGAGCCAGTATTATTTATGCTTTGTGATTCGTGCAAAACTTATTTGAACAGTTGAGATTTTTCACAAAACACTCAAAGTTTGATATATCTCGGAGGATGCGAATTCCACTCTATCCTCTACGGGCATCGACAATTCGAGTTTGGATATAATGCACCATATGAGTTTCAATATGAATTGTCTAATCTAAATTCAGATTAATCTGATCCGCACCAACTCCTTTAAATTCATGCTATATA
Organism: Carex cristatella; assembly: GCA_024447775.1. Lineage (NCBI taxonomy): Eukaryota > Viridiplantae > Streptophyta > Magnoliopsida > Poales > Cyperaceae > Carex > Carex cristatella. Next base: position 1,519,949 of record JAJHPF010000024.1, on the reverse strand, counting down.
TATAACGATTGTACCGGATTGAAAATAAAAATTGAGGTACCTAACTTGAGCTTTGAGAACCTCGATTATCTTAATTCAAACTCAAAATTTGAGATACCTTGGGTGATATGAATTGCCGACCATGCCGCGAAGCCCGAGTGTACTATTTAAAGTTGGGCTCTGAGAAACCGGATTAACTTAAGTTAATTATAGAAGATAAGAAGATACAGATTCGGCCGATGGGATTACACAGATAAATAAAATAACAATATAAAGGAATAAAAGAGCCCATCTCTCTGCTTAGCAAATCGTACGTCATCTAATGTAGAAACTCGACACGTGTCGGTTAGCTGATGGTGGCATTATATACTCTGCCTCTGATGTTTACTCTACTCGATGAGACCGACGTGCTGTCCACGTGCTCTCCTGTCACGCGCTCACTTTTTTAACTGTGCTTGATCTTCTGTGACCATATTTTAAATTGTTTTTATGAGTAGAACTAGGGTGCTCTTAGGAGTACCAAGCCCCTTTGTACTCTTAACTCTAAAATCTATCAGATTAACTTCGAACGACGAATATAAACCGTTGAAATTCTTCTACCTTACGAGTGATGCATCTACATATGAAAATTTTAAAGTTTCGAATTAATTTAGTATAAAGTCAAATAGTCAAAAGTCTTCCAAAAAATAAATATATTAAATTAATTTAGAAACCTTCTAATTTTGACTACTTGACTTTACATTAAATTAATTCGAAACTTTAAAATTTTCACATGTAGACGTAGGGGCAGAGCCAGACTTTCAAACTATGGGGGTCAAACATATAAAAATTTTCTGCAGAGTCAGATTTTCGAATTATAGAGGTCAATAATATAAAAAATTTCGCAGAGAATGGGGTCATTTTTACCATTTCATGATATTTTATTGTAAAAAATAACAAGATTACATATTAGTAAAAAAAAAAATTTAAATGGGGGTCAATTGACCCCCATTGTTATACACTAAATCCGCCTCTGTGTAGACGCATCACTCGTAAGGTAGAAAAATTTCAACAGTTTGGATTCGTCATTCGAAGTTAATCCGATAGATTTTAGAGTTAAGAGTACAAAGAAGTTTGATACTCCTAAGAGCATCCTAGTTCTACTCTGCTTTTATTATCTGTGCATCCATTGTGCTCTTTTTTTTATTTTTTAATAAAGGTTATATAAAGTAAAAGCAAGAACTCAAGTAACAGAAGGAATTAAATAGTAAGAGGTAATCAAGATCATTTTTTTCACGCGTATATAAAATAAAGTTTATTTCAGTTTTATTTTGAGAATCAAAATATCATAGAAAAAAATGTACAAAATTATTCAAATTATTGAAAATTTACAATTTCTTAATGGTTTACAAATATGGTCGACATTTATTCGTTTTTACTCTATTGGAGAAAGCAAAAGGATGACATGTAATGATTATATTTGTTTTATTATGTTTTTATTGAAGTTATTAATCATTCAAAAATAGTGATATAATTGACACATGCTACTTATTAATCATGATTGCCAAAAAAAAGAAAAAAGAAAAAGAAAAATAAAGAAATTGGAGTCTTTTTCTGATGGTTACCCCAATAACTTATACAGATCAAGTATAAAAGAAAACTTTGAACCACTGTAATGAATTTAGTAAAGGTTGTCATTATACAGCTTTTGCTCATTATCATCATGTATTGCTACTTACGAGAAAAGTATGAACAACCTTGGTTTGAAAGAAAAATAAAATTTGCATTTTTTTATTGCCTTGTTTACTTCTTTTTTTGCTTTTGGAACACATCTCATAGATGTATACTTTTAGTTATTTAGGAATTTGGGGGACTGATCCATTTCCTATCTCAAGGAGAAACACACACAAGTTGCATATAAATATTAGTCAACTTTATACATCTACACCCCTTTGAACAACATTAAAAAGGTTACTAATTAGTGACATAATCACAGTTGCAGAATTGGAGGCATGTTTCTTCTTCAATTTGTTACACAACTGAACCACTTACAATTACAATTACTGTTTAAGTGGATTCAATTATTTTGGAAGTGGTTTGTTGTGGAAAGAGATTCCATTCTTGTAATATTTGTTTAATTCTTTTTTTTCTTTAATTAAGTGAAATGACAAAATTATTTTAGATGTGAATGTTAAAAAGAAAAGAAATCGAGTTTATCCAAAACAAATTATTCCGGGTGTGGTTTTATCATTCATGAATCGCTAGTCTTTCTAAAATCTCCAATAAACTTTTAACTAATCTTAGGTTGTACACTTAATATTATATAATTCATGCTTTCTTATTATATGATCCACACATGATTATTACATAATGCACACTTGTCTATATTTACATAGACAAACAACCTGACAGCTATCCATACGTGAATTATTGCATAATTCATACTTTCGACTCATTGTCCGAAATTCTCAATATATATACTTGACGATTATAATATACACATTTTACTATTATGAACTGTAAATTTATCAATTACAAAATACACGCTTCTTATTTCTAACTTTTACACTCATCGTCCTAATAAACAATCATAAAAATAGTAAAAAAAAAAAGTGTTAGAGGGGGCTAGACTTTCTACCTTCTTTTTTACGCAAAAAAAAAATATATAAAAATTGCTTTGCAGGATCAGTGCATCTCTGTAATTTAATAATATAATTATTATAACATTACATCAAGTTAGACATGGATGATGCAAATTTTTTTTATAAAGCATAAATAAAAAATTAAAGTTAAAGTTTCGATATGATTATCGACGGATTTATAAAAAGCATAAGGAACGGCTTGTCAAGCCATTCTCCATTTTTTTTTTTACGAGAACGTCTTCCGAAGCTGTTCCTGATAATTTTTTGTCGAATCCGTGCGGCTTTCGTGTTGCTACCCGGGGAACAGACTGGCAAACCGTTCTTTACTTTTTTCAGTTTTACCCCCCTCTAGAATGGTTTGCCAAACCGTTCTCTACAGTAATTTTTTTTTTTTACAGTTTGTTTATAAAATAAATCAGATATTTTGTTTGATTTTGTATATTAACAATAAGATTAATGGAACAATTTGAATATATTTTTTTTGTGTATTTTGACCATTTTATCATTTTAACAAATCAATTAATTGGTTTTTTATATAAAAAAAGGCAATAAATATTTCCGTAAAGAAAATTAAAAGAAAATGTAAAAGTGAATTACAATAACAATAATAAAAATTTGTATCTCTGGATACTTTTTTCTAGGAAATAATGTATCTGAATGATTAATAGACATATTTTCCATAATCTAATATCTTTTATGGCAAAACTCGACTCTATTTTTTTTTTTCAAAACTTATGGTTACAGAAACTTCTAAATCCTCCATGTAGTAGACCAATGTATTATTATTTTAAAAAATCGACCAATTAGAATACTAACATATTTTTTCATAAATAAAACACTTATTTTATATTTTTACAAAAAATAAGTACTTTTTAAATTAAAATGAGTTTTAATAAAAATAACAATTAAATGATTAAATTTTTTTGTTTTTAAAATATAAAAAAGTAAA
>JAJHPF010000024.1:1508900-1511400 GCA_024447775.1 Carex cristatella | reverse complement strand
AAACCGTTGAAACTCTTCTACCTAATGAGTGATGTGTTTACATGTGAAAATTTCAAAGTTTCGAATTAATTTAATATAGAGTCAAGTGGTCAAAAGTTTAAGGTTTATAAATTAATTTTAATGCATTCATTTTTTGGACTTCTTTGATCAGTTGACTCTATATTAAATTAATTCAGAACTTTAAAATTTTCACATGTAAATGCATCACTCATTAGGTAGAAGAGTTTCAACGGTTTGAATTCATCGTTTAAAATCGATTCGATATATTTTAGAGTCAAGTTCACAAGAGGTTGGGTGAACTTAGAAGCACCCTAGTTCTACTCGTAACATACTACTTATTAGTAGTATATTGATTGTTCTTAGAATAAACTCTTTATTTAAAATTTGATAGTAGAACATGTGGACTTAGTGCAATGATATGAGTCTTCGTCTTTTTTCAGAATGACACATGTTCAATTCTCGAGCCGTTGATTTAGGCCAGCGACTAAATCGGAGTTCAATCCGTACAGCTTCATATCATACCAACATGACATTGCACTGGTACTGTCTCTAGCCTAATCCACATCTAAAAGATTAATGAAGTATAGCGGAACTCTTTATTCAAAACAAAATAGATCGAGTAGTTATTTACTTATTTGTGGTTTTTGGATTAAGGTTTTTTTTTATCTGTTTGTATATCAATACGATGCAAAACAAAAAAAAAAAAACTTTTGCAGTAATGACAAAATAACTGACAAATAATGGAAGCATATCTTATGATTGTTACATTTCAGCTTTAAATTTTAAGTATATAAAGGAGGCGTACCATATATGCAGAACCTGTTGGGTCCGTTGTAAACTTGTAACTAAGAAGCATGAAATCAAGTCACATGATGCAGAGATGTGGTTATCACCAAAGCAACATATTATCTCGTGACCCCACCACTACTGCGGACCTGGCCCCACCACAAATGAGAGAACCACTGGTTGACAGTTGACACTTAACAGGCTGAGGCTTGGTGGGTCTTTTGAATTTATGCATCTCAATTCTCAAATGCAAATTAAATGGGGCTGCCATTTTTTATCATTATTTTATTTATTCTGAGGCCACTATCCTGCCCCCTAATATGGCACTTCAAATTTGAACGGTTAGGTGCTGTTAGGGCGGATCCAGGATTTTCGTCGGGGGCAAAAAAATATCGAATCGGATTTAAATAGCTAATTGAGTTCAAATTCATTAATTAATTAAGTACTTAATAAAACAAATAATGTTTTAATCTATACGTTTCAATGCTCTGACTTGTAATTTTTGATATTTTAATCTGTAATTCTAATTATTAATCATAATTGAAGAAATTTATTTTAATTTTAACTCTAAATTTAATCCGAACAACAAATTAAACATCTAGCGGAGGACAAAAAAAATTCCAGGAATGAGCAAAGTTGATCAATTTGCACTAAAAGTCTAAAACGCAACCCCCCCCCCAATTGAACTTGGGTCCGCCCCTGGGTGCTATTTTTGTCAACTTCTTTTAGACCTAGTTGTTACAGGATGCGATAAGTTTTGGCTTGCTGTGAAAAGGAATGGTCATAGATAATTTTGCCTTTTGACGAACATCTATTCTAAGGATATCCATTTTAGAAATTCTAAGTCAAAATTATGCAACTATTTCATCAGAGCGGAACTAAATAATTTAAATTGGAAGGACCGAAATGTAAAATGTATAATGTGTGTTTCTTATAATTCGAACCTAAATCTTCGGAACCACAAATGAAATTCTAATAACTAAACTACAAGCACATTTATAGTATTTATGAAAAAAGCTTAACTGTATAAATACTTAAAAAACAAAGAAAAAAAATCAATTAAATTTCAATATATATATAATTTAATATTTTAAAATTACAGAGATGACTAAGTATCTTTTGACTTAGTTATAGTTTCATCCTTGCATTTCACGATTGAACGGAATTATCTATAATTAACTAATCTGTCTGAAAAGATCTTATTAATTAAATCATAAACACACTCTCATATTTTTTTTAAATGTGTCTTCCTTGCTAAAATTGATGATGCGAGTCTAATTTTGTCCTTTTTTTTTCTTTTATGTTCTTTTTATTTTTATTTTTTGCGTGATACCCAATTTTACTGAATTTCCTTTTGCGCACAACCTGTCTTGCACAGATCTGAATTTTTCATCTGCTTTAAAAATATTCGTATTGAAACAATACCAAACTCCCATAAAAAAGATCAAAAGCAAAAATCCCACACGAGATGCATTCCAAGTGGCAGAGAATATATAATAAGCGCTCTTTTTACCATGTCAACAAAATTTTGCTATTAACTTTTTATTATTTTAATTAAAAAAAATGAACTTATTCTTTCTCCAAATATACATGCTATATGATTATGTAGTTGAAATGATAATATAAGAAAGTTGAAGTTTTTATATGAATAAAATTTATTAAAATCTTCTTTTTTGAGGGGTATAATTGTATTAGGCTGGATGGCACGTGTGAA
>JAJHPF010000024.1:1458600-1508600 GCA_024447775.1 Carex cristatella | reverse complement strand
TGTCTTAGGCATGTGCTATCTTGACTTATAAATTTTACTTTTCTTGCCGACTGAGGCAAAGGTATTTTTTTTTGGGCGCTAACAGAAGCAAAGTTAAGTTGGAAGCACGCAAGGGAGAGAGGCGCACACATGCGTGATGCGAATTCTTCTTCTTTTCTTTTTTCATCATGAAAATCGAACAAAATTGCACGTAGATCTAATTTTTGAATTTTAAAACGCTAGTCTGAAATTCCATGAGGTATGAGCAACCGGATTTTTATTAATTCATACCATAAAAAAATTAAACCCATAACACGAAATCACCCGAATCTTATTTAATAGCACAAATACTGATGAAAAAGAAAATATGAATAATTCAGAGTGTTTTCCTGCATAAAAATGCTTAATTATTCAACTTTCCATCTATTTTACTGAAAATTAAATTTGAAAAAAGCGATTGTGTTATAAAATAAGATCCAAGTGATTTCACATTATAATTATAACTTTTTATTTTTTTTGTGCCATGCATAAAAAAATCGGTTGAGCAGTCTAATAATAATAAGGGCGTGTTCAGCCGCTCCACTGTTCCCGCGGGAAAAAAAAAAAATTCAATTCAACTGAATTTTTTTTTCCCATGTGAACAGTAATTTTTAGTTCAATTCTCGTGCTCATGTTCATTCCCAACGGCCCGCCAACAGGCCTTAAGGGTTCTGTTTTCTGGGAAACCTTGCCATGATTCAATTCACTGTTCAATATTTTTTAACCTTCAATTTATGAATGCCCTAGTTCAGAATGCTAATATAAATGTTTCAAGTCCTTGCACAAATATTATATTTGATTATAAATATCAAATATCATATTTGATAATGATAAAAAAAAATTCTACACGCATTGTTGGCATCCAAATTGTTGTGAGTTGTCAGAAGTCGTAGACAAATCATGAAGAAAAGGATAATATCATGTGAATTTAAAAGTGCGATTGCTACTTGCACAAACTTTTTAGAACATTTTTCGATGGAATACGCTTTCTTATTTGTTTCCTTTTTAACCAGAATATTGGAATACACTTTGCTTCAAAAGGAGATCTGACTTTTATTTGAACCCATTTTTGTAAATAATAATAACTATCTGGAAATTATATCTTTGTGACTGAAGTAAACGTTGATAAATATATAAATAGAAGATACCTGATTTTTGATCTAGTGGCTAATAAATGTTCTCTGTATGAAATGTCATAATTTGGAATATGAATGGATAATTTATTGGGCATAGCATATTTATATTTAACTAAGGACTTAAAAAAATAATTATAAATAGAAATTAGCCTACCAATTCCATTTAATAAAGCATACTAAAGTTAATACCAAATGCTGTAAAGTGTTTTAAAGTAAATTAAATTAAATTAGCTTTATATATGTATTGAATTTAAAGCACATAAATTCTATCTTTTGACATCTTTATCCTTAGTACTCTCTTGCTAATATTATATGAAGACAATTTAATCTTTTATATTTGTACTATTTCACCTGTTTAGTTCAATATTATCAAACATGAATATTTTACATAAATGTAATATACATTTCAGTTAACTTTACTTGCCAAGCACAAACATATAATTTTGTTTTTAATTTATAGTATAAAAGAATAAAACAAAATGATTAGGGAAGTACATGAAACGGGTGTAGGGAAGCCGTAGATAATGGTCTGGCAAGGCCTTCTTGGTGAGACCCCCCCGACATGGGGCCCGAGAAGGCTGACACTGGAAGGTCCGGCACAAAATCCAGAATCACTCCCATGGAGTGATCTTTGTAATTGTCTCTGTACGATCTAGCAAGAACATCGTCAGACCTCCCAGTCAGCACTAAACGATAACAAAAGGGCCAACCTATAAAAGGTTCAAAGTTGGACCGAGGGGTTCCCATTTTGACACTACACGAGGTATTAAAAATATCAGAGTCCGAATACCTCACACACGCACACTCCTCTCATCCCGTCTCAAGTCCGCCTCAAGACCATACAGCCTACTTCCCGTAAGCGGGACGTATCAGTATCTTTTTCCCATTTATTACAAAATGAATTATGATGTATTTTTCTCTACTTTGCTAATCAACAAAGAAAATAATTAACTACAAAAAAAAAAAAAAAACTTCCTCTTGAAAATCATGCCCAGTACAAATTGTATAATTGGTCTTATATATCACTCTTATCACCAAGCGATATTCAAATTGCACTAAATTCAATATTATTAGAATGATTTAAAAAAATACTATTAAATTATCAAATTAAACAATTGTCAATTAAGAAAATTTGAAATTGTCGGATAAATTAAATTCAAAAGTCCAATAAGTATACACGATAATGGGCCTAAACCTTAAATGAGTCACTTCAAGCCTAAAATACGGATATGAACCAATTAAACGGTAGTCAAATTGTATGAAAAAAATAACACTTTATCTATATATCCAATAACAGAGGAGAATTTCAATGCCTCATACCTCATTCATACCTCATATTCTATATCTTTGTTTTTAAAATTCAAACAATCGATCCGAACCACTTAACATGATATCCATGTTAAAATATGTTTGGAGACCAAATTTTACATTTTTTTTGGAATTTGTTTACTATTTTTTTAGATTTATTGAAAATCGTTGTTTTTAAAACAAATTTGGTCCATAAAAAAACAACGATTTTTAATAAATCTAAAAAATGATAAAAAAATTCAAAAAAATGTAAAATTTGATCTCCAAGTATATTTTAACATGGAGATCATGTTAAGCGGTTCGGATCGACTGTTTGGACTTTAAAAATGAAGATATAGAATATGAGGTATGGATGAGGTATGAGGAGATGAGGCATTGGAACCCTCCTCATCCAATAATACATTAACAAATTTTGTTTCATAGAGTTCCAATATTAACAGAATGAATTTAAGAAAATATTATTCAATTATTAAGTGATTCTCCTTATTTAGAAATTTCAGATTGTCGGATGAATTCAATTTAAAAGTCCAATAGGCAAAGCAGTACTTGATAAAAGGCCTAAAGCTTGAATGAGTCATTTGAAGACTAAATTGGAGCCCAAGCCCATTAAGTTTATAAAGTCGATCCAGAATTCCAGAGTAATACACGGATTATAACATACTATGTGCATGGATTTAAGGTGTGCTCCCCAAAATTCAAATAGAAAGAAAGAAGATGAAAGGAGTAAGAGAAGGAGCTACTTTTCAAATTGGAGATAGAGATTGGAGAGGAATTCTATTTAGTTTTGTATCTTAGTTCTTTTCTCTCTCGTTCTGATCACTCCTCTCCATATTGTGTTATGAGCACAGTCTACATCTCTATTAATTTTTTAGCTTGCTCCTTACATGTCTAAGGTAATATGTGCCAGACTTTCTCTATTGATTTTCTTTATGCAAGTTGGCTAGTGTTATAACAGGAAATGGAAGCAATATATATTTTTTTAATGTTATCTTTTAAAAGTATATATTAATTTGAAGACATTAGATTTTTGGTCTAAAGCATCTAATGTCATTCAAATTCTTCTTTTAAGTTTTTTTTCCTAATTCTACTGCCTCTAATAACGTTCTCGCGTCAGCAAGGATACGTAATATTGTTGATTTTTAGATAGAAGTGAGTCGTGACTCGTGACTTGTAATAAGTTTTTAAATTCAGTGATGTATTTGATTCAATTTTATCTAATAATAATTAGTGGCTGATAAATTACTATAAGGATATTTTGAAGTTGTGCACAGACATCAAAGAAGAGCGTGTTTTTTATTCCAACCAAAACACTTTGAATCATACAAAACATAAATGAAATTAAAGAAATGGGTAGATGAGTATATAAAGGGTTATGACAATTGTTTGGTCGATTCACTGCTAAATATTTTGATTGCAAAACCAAATTAAACGTGCTTTATGGGTTCAACATTACACAGAAAAAATAACATCAACCAGCAGCATAATTCAAATTCAAATACGATTAGAAATAAGTATCATGTAACCACTAATTCACTTACTGCACAAGGAAAAACAATTTACAGGAACCCAAAGTAGAAATCATCTACCCCTTTTTGATCTCTTATTACCTTTCATTGCCAAGCTACTCTTCTTGGTTTTAATTTTATTACACTTGCAACAGAACCAATCATCTTCCGGCACAGCCTCAAGTTGCGGATCACAACAGTCAATGTGGGTCCCAATGCCACACCCAACCGACCCACTTTCATCCCCACATATCAACATCACCTCCTCTCTCTCATGGGACCCACAAACAGCACACCTCAAATTATCCTGCCGGACACTATCATCTCTAAGTTTCAGAGGCGAATAAAATTCACGCACCACCTCTTGGCACAACTTAGTCAACTTCTGGAGAGACTTATCAGCCCATTCTTGTGTCTGGAACAGCACGTGCTTTGATAAAGAGTAACCAGGTTTGCACACGTACTCGACAAGGTAGTCTGAAGTCACACATGGGATTTGATGGTTTAAAAATTCAAGCACCCATGGATCGTTAGATGGGGTTGTCGCGGGGACCACAGCGAAGTCTATACTGTTGGATTTTAGAACTCGGGTATATGGTGGAGATGTCGCCAAAATTGTGCCATCCCCGGCTTTTATAACTCGTTTCATTGTATCCTGGTCAACAAAAACATGGTTAATGTAAATGTAAATTTAAATATAAAATCAGGTTTCAGGTTGCATGGGCCTGCTTAGATACAAAGATGTATTATTTATTACTATTAAAAATAATGAAAGTAGATATGTAAAAAGACTCTACCAGTGAAGGCGCGATGCATTCTCCATAAATGACAATATTCATGCCATAAAAGGCACCATGACCAGTTTGTTCTCTCACGAGGCGCCACTTGTGTGGGGCCTCCAAGCTAATAGAACTATCCTCTGTCATTCCGGTACCGTACCACTCATAAGGTTCTTCCCCTATGAATCTCCCCGCCTCATTGCTAGCTGTCAGGTACTCCATTTTCAATATCCACCTAGTTATTACCAAAATAAATAGTCAAGTTTCATTTACACAGTTTGTATGGGGACTCCACAAATTATTATAGAAAAATAGTAGATACAAGATGGGAAGTTATACCTTCCAGAAGCAGCAGCTGCAAAGAACTTCTCAGTGCGGCGTAATGGTCCTGGTACAATAAAATGGGTTGCTTGAAAAGACCAATTATGTGTGTCTCTGCACACCCTTCCTCTCAACTTCTTAATTACTGCCTGAAATTCCTTTCTCTGCAGTCGATGCCCGCTCAAAATAAAACAGGACACCAAACCCATACTAGCATGCACCAACTTTTGATCTTTGCCACTTGTACACTCTTCCTGAGTAGGAAGCGTTTCGTTGCATTTGAGGACTGACTTGGAATCAGCAGTACTGGTTACACTTGGACCTGGTTTATTCTCCTTTTCTGGATCTAGCTCTGTTGATGTTAAAAGCCAATCCATAGTTACATTACTCTTGTTACTATTCGAACCATTGGTCGTTTTCTCTTTCTTTCCCTTTCCCATTTTTTTAGAAACATTTGTCCGGGCATTTTTTGGCCTCGCAACAGGTGTTTCAGCTTCATTTCTTATTCCAATCTCTGGAGACTTGGTACCAGTTGCTGGCTTCGCACTTGAATTACTCACTTCTCTCAAAATGCCAGAATCTGCATCTCCAGGCCCTGCATCTGATGCCTTCCCTTTATCTATTGTTGCATCATTCGGGGTGTTGTTACTACTGCTGTTTGGTTTTGCACCTGAATTATTGCCGGCTTTTAGAAAAACATTTGTACCAGGATTTTGAACCTTCCCTTTCATACTTCTCTTGGCAATTGCCTTCTTTATTCTAGTACCAGTAGAGTTTTTGTGATTATTGCATGGATTAGGAGTTGTGTCACTAAGATGCTTGTGCAACTCAGCCTCTACACTATCAGGTGACAGGCCTTTCATTTGCAGTAATTTGTTTTCCGCTTGAACTTTTCCCGATTGCGTAAGTGCATCTCTCATTTCTATATCCCCATCCTGAGAAACAAAAGTGGAGGTGCCGATCCCTACATTATCAGTTGGTGAGCCAAAATACTTGGAGAAGTCAGGTGCATTGGGTTGTTTAGTAGTCGCTGGCTCCTTTTTCTCTTCAACCTGCGCCTTGTCAGATGCTTCAGATAACCCTATGTTATTCAAACTTGAAGGAGAACACCTAGGAGGCTTGGCACACTTCAGGGAAGTTCTTTTGGTTTTTGAGTTTTTCGAAATTATCTTAGTGTTTTCACTACCAGTATCTCTTTCCTTAGGGAGTGAATTAATGCGCTCCAGTTCCTCAAAATCACTTGCCACAAGGGGGCTGTTATGAACTAGGTCGTCAGAAGCTTTCCTCTTTTGTGGTAAACTGGCACAGGAATGCTCCACACTCTTCTCTTTTTCAACATCCCGATTTGCCTCCCCATTTCCGCTTCCCAAGCCTTGTGGCGAAATACCCAATATAACCTTCGGTGTGGCAGTATTTACTGAAGGATCGGATTGTAGTTCTTCTGGAGATGCTGATTTTTTTCTGAGCTTTCTAGTATAACTCCTCCTCATGCCAGTAGAATTGGTCAATACTGGTAATCTGGCCCCACATGAACCATGTTCACTGCCTGAGCTAAGATCTCGGCATTTTGGGGTCTCTAAAGGGGACTCAGAAGGTACACTGAAGCCTTTTTTAGATCTAATTCCAACTTGCAGGGATGTGGCTGAATTACCTGTTAATCCCAAATTGGTAGAACTAATCAGTTCAGAAGAACTAACACCTTTGTTCTCTGACAAGGATAATCTTGCAGATTTAGCACTGTCTGGTGTTTCCATATTGTAACCTTTTTCACAACGGAGTTCACTTTGAGGTTTTGATTGACCCAATTTGATCGAGCTTATACTTTTCTCATAGCTGATCTCTCGAAGTGGTGTTTTGACCATAGTTTGGTCTCTTGCTTCAATCACCAGAGAGGACTTGACATTTAAATTGGCTATTTCTCCAGATTTTATCTCCTCAGCTGGAATTCTGACCAGATGGTCCTTTTGGAGGGTATGATTAGAAGTGACTGGAGGGGTCTTTTTAATGGGTGAACTGATCATTTTCTCGGATCTGCTATCAACTTGTGTCACTTTATCCAGATTTTCAGGATCATTGGATGCATTGGGTGCAACAGATTTGTCTTGCAAATCTAAATTTTGGGATGGAAGCCCAGGGACAGCCCTTGGAGTGTTGTTACCAGCAGTAAATGGAGACTTCACAGGTAAATTCAACTTCTTTAATCCAGATTCTTCATGCAGCATTGTCACCGAGTGATCTCTGGCACCTTGGCTATTGAATGGTCCTGGTGCAGGAGATTCGACAGGGGGGTCCAGAGCAATTGAAGAAGCAGGTGCATACTGCAAAGAAGGGGCTTTCATGGATAAATTGACCTCAGGTGCTGTTAAATCTGGGTTCTCGATTAGCCTACCCATGACAGGGCTTTTCAATGGAGTTCTTGCACAGGACCTCACAGGAACGGGACCTGCAGTAGTAGTGGGCCCACTAGACAGGGAAGGAGACTTAACAGCTAAATTGATCATCTTCTCTGATCCAATATTTGTGCCTGATGTTACAACCTGGATACTGCTGCTTGAGTTAAAATTGTTTACTGGTCCAGGTGCAGGGGATTTAGTGGGGAGATTAGGTGTTGCTGAAATACCGGGCCCACTATGCGGAGGAGAGTTTATGGGTAAATTAACCATCATTTCAGTACCCACATCTTTGGTTTGTGTTGTAGCAGGGGTTTGCTTTAGTCCTCTTGACTCACAATTACCGGATCGGGTCAGTGCAGGAGATTCTATAAGTGGGTTGTGAGTTACTGACAAAGAAGGCCCTTTATGCTGAGAAGGTCTAGTAACTGTCTGTTCAAGTGATTTTCTATTTGCCACATCAGTATCAGTTTCTTCTTCAGAGTCTCTTGCCTCTGCTTCCATAATCTCCAGTTCCCAACCACTGGTAACAAAGAAATAGTTAGCTTGAATTATCAAATTCAACTCAAAAGTTGTATAATGAAAAATTCAAAAGTTATATGTATTTACAGGAACAAAGGCAAATTCTACTAAAATGCTACCTATGTTTTTAGTGATTTAAGATTTAACTTGAATTCTACTAACCTTTTGGTGTAATCGTCAATTGGCAAGATAGCCCAAGCTTTCAAGCTACAAAAAAAAATGAGAATAAAGACAAAAAAAGGTATGATTTTAAAAATAAAAGATAAAGACAAAACCAAAAGAACCAAAATTTAACACGTTACATACCAGTCTTCTAACCAGCAGTGATTAACAAGCTTTATATTTACCCTTTTAGCAAGCTCGTACTTCTCACCTTTGTAAACCAAGAAAGGAAAAGAAAAGGATAGGATGTTACTAATACCAATATAAAGCAAATTTGCATTATAGCAGATACAAGATACTATTTTAATTAATTCGATATTTCTAGGAATGCGAAGTACCCTCAAACTTATAGCAGATAAGATGAGTGATTTGGTTTGCAATTAATGGCTTTGAAAACCTTGCTCCCATCATTGTAACCATCCTCTGAAAATGTGAAGTAAAAAGACACATTTCTGAATGTAAAACAGAAATAATATCCAACATAATTTATCATAAAAAAATAATAAAGTCAAAAGATAAAAATCAAACTTACCATAATATCCTCCCGCTCTTGCCTCTGATATCCAGTTAAGCATATGTGAAGAGATTTACTGCCTGGAATTCCATCTAAGTCTCTGACAGGTCTGTATAAAACCTGTTGTCAACTACCGCTTAGTACAAATGAGAAAATGAACAAAATAATACATTATTACATTCTATTATTACAGTACTTTTAAATCTGTCCAAGATTGCAAAACAGAAATTTTATTTCCAATTGATGTGATTGTTTTTATGTTTTGGCATTTCATTCTCTCTAAATGGTGTATTGAGGTTAAGGGTGTTCTACCAAGTCTTGCAGGAAGTGTGGGGAAAGAGAATTGGAGAGAGAGTTAACCGGTCAAATTCAAATTTAGGGAGAACAAGTATGAACATTCCTACCATTACCTTTTATTCAACCCTCAAATTGTATGAACATTCTGATTTAGGGAGTAAAACTAAGAAAGAATTAGTACAATCATACCCACAACTGTGATCAAATTGTACTGTTACTGTACCAATAAGAATTTAGTACCTTAGTTTCATCAGCACGTGCACCAAAATCCAAAGTATCATCAATCCAAGTCTCTGTTACAACTATCTTGCCATTATCTCTAGCCATGACACAAATTGGATCATCCTTTTTCAATAAAAGGATCCATTAGAAAGTACAATATAAAACTTTCCACTTTCTATTAGAAAAGAAAAATTTGCAATTTCCACCCCTTTTTTTATTGTTGTTTAGTTGATATAGTTTTCAGAATAAAAAAAGGAGCTGATTCAACGTCATTTGCAATCACCTCAATTGTGAGCGACCAAAGTCCAATCGAAGAAATATGTTGCATTTACTAACTGATAACCACTGCTACGCGTAATTGGTTTAATTGAGGTACAAAATAATTGACCTTGGGGATCAGAAATTTGTAATTCTCCTAGAGCTTTGAAGTAGAATTAACCAACACGATGCATGGTAAATCAATTATGAGGTCTTACTGATGGTTAATTCAATAATTCAGTTCCAGTATAAGAAAAACAAGTAATTCTTCATATATAATCTGAAACCCATCAGTGTGCCAATTTTTTCACAATCAAACATTGCTTAATTTGTAACGGAAAAAAACAAACATTAATTCAAGACACTATCACAATAAAATGGTTTGCTATGAATTTCCATAATTCGTCAGCAAGAAAAATAATTAATAAATCAAACTCACATAAATACGGCCACAGACGATAACGTGTGTGCAAGTAGGATCGTATTTTCCCAAATCAACACCGCCTCGTTGAGTAATCTCCGATCGATACTGTTGAACACGCCCAAAACAGCTGTTGTCAGACAAAATGACTTAACTCTCGCAAAAAACTCAAAGAATGGATAAGTAAACCACTGACCTGTTCTTCGGAGTCTGAATCGAACCCAAATAGCGCGAATCTGACGCCGGAGAAGATGTTGCTCGGACTGAGGTGGCCGCGAGATCGTAACATCTCGAATTAAACCCTAACCCTACGTTCTGAGAAGAGAAGTTCAGCGTGTGTGTGTGTGTGAGAGAGAGAGAGAGTTGGGGGTTGAGCAAGAGCGGGAGATTTACATGTGAAAAGGAAAACCCAAACGAGGGAAGAAAAATTAAAAAGAAATAATTGGAGGGAAGATGAAAAGATTCAAGATTTCACTTGCAATCTAATTTTATTAAATTATAAAAAATTTGGTTCTTTATCAGATATAAATAGGAATAAAATCTGGGCCATCTGCAATTCTAGCACCATTTTGGGCTAAGTTGGGCTGAGAAGACCCGAAATCGTGGGTTTAGATCTGGATTTCAAAAACGAACAAACCACAAAGAATTGCAATATAATTCGTTTTTATCGTTCAAAACAATCCATCAATTTATCAGCCACTCAAAAAGATAATTCAAAGATGAAAAAAGTTTCTATTTTACTTTCAAAATGTATATTTTCCTTTCATTTCGCATATTAGCAGACCAATGTTGGCTAGAGATTTTGTATACGATTTCATTTTTTTTATCTAACACTAACATCTGCAAATTGTAGTAAACTGGAAGTGTTATCTGGTCATGTGATGACATGACAAAGTACTCGTGGTATATATCTGATACAACTAAGTCCGGCTAGTATGACATTAGTGTGTCATTTCAACTTATATAACACCAGCTCCAAAATCTACCAATTCGACTTCCAACAATAAATCTAAACCTCTTGTCAAAAAAACAGTAAATCTAAACCGTTCAAACTAATCTACTTTATTAGTTGTGCGTTACATGCAAATTTTATAATTTTTCGAATTTATTTAGTCTCAAGTCAAGCGGTCAAATGTGTGAGTTTTAAGTTAATTTTAATGCATTCATATTTAAACATTTTTACCGCTTCATTTGATACTAAAATAATTTGAAAATATAAAAAAAAATTGCATGTAACTCTATGAGTAAATCGGTTTGAACAGTTTGAATTAGTCGTTTGAACTATATCTAATCAATTTTGGAATACAACTATACAAAGTAAGAGAAATTTACATAATACCCCACCTTCTAAAATTATCAAACAAAATACTATTTCTTAAAATTTAGTGACAAAATGCTTTTTGTGGGCCCTACATCCCCCCCACCCCCCTCCCTCTCGGATCCGTATCATCTCTATTACTACAGAAAATGTGCATCACTTTACAGTTTGAAATTAAATCTTAGCCGATTTGAGATTCGAGAGAAAATAGGGGGCAGTATTATTGGGCTTTAAGATTCGTGCCAAGTTAAAAGAACGGTCCGGATCAACTCAAAAGAAAATCATTCTAAAAGATTCTCTTTTGCGGTACTACACTGGATACGAATTCCTCCCTCTCTGCCTCCTTACTTTTGTTTACTCCCGTGAATTTTTTTTTTTTACTAAAATAACATATACAGCTACATTGCAAAAAATAAAATAATATGCAGCTCCTTTAAAGACGAACGGCTTCCTTCGTTTTAACGAAAACTTGTTGAAATATTAAATGCCAAAATATTGTTTTGTCAACTAATACCAAAAGATTAAAGCTCCTCTGAGGGTGATGATCTTTGGATGGTTAATGCTAAGCAACAAACTACTGACGGTTGACAATATGGTCAGAAGAGGATGGTGCATAGTCAATCGCTGCTCCTTATGCATTTATTTCAGCACTGCCAATTTGTACTGCATGTCAGAAGGGAGATGCAGGCTAGAAATCCAAGTTTAAGTCAATGCAGATTTTTTGTTCAAGGGAGTTGTCAGGAAGCACTTCTAGAATCAAAGTCACACATGGTGAGAAAAACCCAATTGGTCATGATTTTTGCTATATGGAAAGAAAGGTGCAGAAGGATATTTCAAGATGTGAGTAGAACTCCCACTCAGTTATCTTGAGAAATAGTCCAGGATGTTAGGCTATGGTTTCCTGAGTAGTACATTATTGTCATTCTGTCTTTGTTTTTAATTTTTTTTCTCGTTTCTTTTTTATGTTTTGTAAATACTTTTGTACAGACTCTTAAAATCGTACCGCTGGTATGATAATCAATGAAATTTGAGAGTTGGACCCTCATGTTTCTCTTTCAAAAAAAAACTAATACCAAAAGATAACAATTTGAATTTATGGATCACTTTCAGGACAGCAATATGTGAAAAAAAAAATCATATTATCAGTTATTATTTCGAATGACAGTAAATTTCTTTTACACCAAAGTCAATCATATAATGTATCATAGGTATTGCATTGAAATTAGGAGATCAATCGCTTCAAATTTCGACAGTTCATTTATTATTTATCTTATTTTTTAGACTACGCATTAATATTTAATTTTAAAAAATTAGACATTATTTTCAAATTCACTGTATGTGCAAGTTTCAGTAAAAAAAAAAAATTGGAATTAAAAATGAAAGGATCAGACAATAGGGTTTAATGACCTAAGAATGCACCGGAAATTAATCTCAATAATATAAAGACAAAAAAATCAATTAAAAGGTTTGAATGGAATGTTAATCCAATTCAAAATCTCTTCAAATAATAAAGGAAGCTGTCCCCGGACATAAATCTCCGGATTTTTCCTGGATTCATGAAATTATGTAACTTTCAATACTAAATCCCGTAAACCAATTCAATAAATCCTGTAAATATAAAAACTCTTCATTACTGTGTGGTCCCCAATAACCTCCACTTTAACAACTTTAACTGCTTTGACCGGGATCACTTTTTGACCTTTGACCAGGACCACTTGGACCACTTCTACAAGATTTCTAACAACTTTTGAAAACTAATAACTAACCGAGACCACTTTAAATTCTATAAACAAATCATGTCACTTTTTTTTCAAAAAAGAATTGTCGAATTTTTTTTAGAAACTTGTTTTTTCAAAAAAAAATTTTTTTTTTCAAAATTTGCATCTAGATAATACTTTCAATTGTTTTGGATTCTGTAAACCTTATCACATGACTCTGCAGACAATTTCGTTAAATACTGTAAACTGATAAAAAAAATTTGAAACTTTAATTTTTTTTTTGTTTCAAAAATTTGTTCTCAAATTTTTTTTTTTCAAACTTTCTTTTTTCAAAAAAATTTTCTCAAAAGTTTTTTTTCGAACTTTTTTTTTTCAATTTTTTTTTTCAAATTTGTTTCAAATTTACATCTGGATACTACTTCCAATTATTTTAAATTATGTAAATCTTATCACATGACTCTGTAAACAGTTTCGTTGAATACTATAAACCAGTAAAAAAAATTTAAATTTTAATATTTCTCAAATTTTTATTTTATTTTTCTAAATTTGTATCTAGATACTACTTTCAATTATTTTGGATTTTGTAAACCTTATCACATGACTCTATAGATGTTGAATACTGGAAACCAGGAAAAAAAATTCAAATTTTTATTTTACATTTTTTAATTTGCATCTAGATACTACTTCCAATTATTTTGAATTGTTTAAATCTTATCACATGACTCTGTAAACAGTTTTGTTGAATACTATAAATCGATAAAAAAATTCAAATTTTAGTTTTTCTTTTTCGAAATTTTAGTTTTGTTAAATTCTGCAACTTAATACTACTTTCAATTATTTTGACTTCTGTAAATCTTATCTCATTACTCTATAAATCATTTATTTGAATACCGTAAACTAGTAAAAAAATCACAATTGCATTTTTCTAGATCTACATCTAAATGTTACTTCCATTTGTTTTGAATTATATAAACCTAATGACATAACTCTGTAAACTATTTATTTGAATACTATAAATTGGTAAAAAAAAAAATCAAAATTTTATCTTTTACATTTACATCTAGATGTTATTTCTAATTGTTTCAAATCTTGTAAATCTTATCATATAACACTATAAATTGATATTTTGTATTATGTAAACCGAAAATGTAGAGTGTGAATTTTATCTTTCTTGAATCGTAAAATAAATCAATAATTCTTTAAATCTAAGTCAAGAATTTTGTAAACCTCAGTCACGGATTCTCTAAAGCTAAGATGATCTCAGATGAACCTCAATCTAGATGTTATTTCCGACTAGCTCTGGATTACCAATGAAATAAAATAAATTAGATATTTACTGAACTACAAATTATCTAAGAAAATTATACAATAATCTGATGATCCTATGTACAATTCCTTCCAGAAACAAGTGACATTCAAACCTTTCAAATAAATAAATCAAATTAATACAAAATTATACTCCAGAACATAAAAAATGGAAATTGAAAAAATAAATAAGAAAGATTGCATTCGATTCTTCTATAAAGTACATGACAAAGTTGTACAATACAATCATTGTTACTACCTGATGGATCCCATTATGTGATTTTATTTGAACCAAGTCGGGTCCAAAAAAATGATGTAAATTATCTTTATCTTTGTGGAGTGATTCTTTGCCCAAATAGAATGAACAAGTAATCCAATTTATACCTATTTAAGATTGGAACGAACAAGTAATCTAAAATCAAACTGAGTGAGCCTCAATTAATCCAAAATCATTGAAGAATTACAACGAAAAAAATTAAAGTAAAGAGCACAGCACTCTGATCAGAGAGCATAGCATTGTGTACCAGCCAATTGAATTGTTAAAGAATATTTACCTCAATGGAAGGCATGGTAACAGAAACGTGAAGGTCCCTGCCATCATTGATAGCTTCCAACATAGTTATACAGTGAGAGCTCTTCACATTCTGAGCAGGATCCTAAACCTATTGCAATGAATATGGCAGACACAATATTGTTGGCATGTGCATTAAGGCTACCAAGAGAGTCAGCCACATCATGCAACCTTCCCATATTACAACCCCTTTATAAACCCAAACAACAAAGAAATTTACACTCGGTATATTAGATCAGAGCTCATGCTACCATTTCAAAAAATTTATAAACTTACAAGATCAGAGCTATCGGTGGTACTTGGCTGTAATAGACTAGTAGAATTCTTAACAAACTTGATACAACCATACTATGAACAGCAGGGTTGAATTGTTAAGGTTGTGACAGTGAAACTAGAGCAGGGTTGAATTGTTATTGGGTTGTGAGTTCATTATTGGGAGATCCAAAATTTAACTTACTGCTGCTTCCAGTAGAAGACTAAAATTAGTGCTTAACAAGTGATCAAAACTGTAGAAAATTCTCAAAATTAGAAAACTAAGTGCAAAACATTACACAAAGCTAACAATGCAAGTGAAGTTCCTATTGTATAATCAGAAAATCATGCATAAAAACCTTGACAAACCGACTCGGTTCATTTAGTGGAAGGTGAAATAAAATTTCAACAGAAGGTCACTTGTTACAAATGACGAGGAGAATAAACATGATAAAGAGAATGCTATAAATTTGTACCTAAGCCCCTAATACAGAGAAGGTCAAGCGATTGGCATGATTTTCTGCATGTGCGATGATCACTTCAAAAGGTCAGGCGATTTGCATGTGCCTGAAATATGTACCTAAACCTCTCATACAGAGAAGGTCGGAAGATCAGCAGGATCCCGTGCTACCTTGAGCAACTGTATGTGTGCCAATGCATCTTCAGGTCTCTCCACAGTAAAATCTATTGCATAACTACAGGCATTTCAACAAACAAGTTATAGGCATGGTTTTTTCTTCTTCTTTTCTTTTATATCCTTTTTGGCATTTACATAGAGAGAAGGCAATGAAGCTCTAATTTAAATTTTACTGTTAAATTCAAAGGGATTGATCTCAAAAACACGAATAATTATCTCTTGAACATCAAAAAAGATGAGCAATAAAAAAATCTGATGCCTCAAACATGTGAAGAAAAATTTGCCATGGCAGAAGCCGTTGCAGCATTGAGGAAGGAGAGCAATCCACCAACGGTACCACCACCTCCAGCTACAGATCCGGCAGCCGCCTCCTACTCATCAATAAACAAATCCTCCAACACTTGAAGGGCACTGTGCATACATGCTATTGCCAACCCGATCAGTGAAGACTGTATAACAAGAGATGCAATGGGTGTGAAGAAGAGGACGTAGGAGGAGAAGCCGGAGAGGATGAAGAGGATTTCCCGACTGGAGAACTGGCGCCAAGGAGGGTCAGCGGGGGAGAATCAGTGGCGCGATAGAAGTAGAAGGAACAGGAGGAGAGGAGGAGGATGAGGACGAACGGGTGGGAGAGGAGGAGAATTTCTTCTAAAAAGTTCCGATTGGATTGAGAAGAGGAGAAGAAGAGGGAGACATCGGTAAAATTCGTATAAACTGACAGTTCGGAAAGTTCAGAGGTGGACCGTTAAAATCTTATCCAGATCTTTATCCAGACGTCCGGGGATAATACGGGGATTGAGTTCTGGGGGATAATACCTTTTCTCAATAATAAATATCTGTATAAAAGATCTTATGATTTTTAATGGATTCAAATCTTAAAATCTTAAAAGACCCATGAGAGTAAACAGAAGCAAGGAGGAAGAGAAACTGAGGAAAAAGTAGAACTCATAAGGACATTTTGACAAAAAAAATTGAGAGGATATTGTTTGATAATTTTAAAAGGCAAGGTATTCTGTAAAATTTCCCCAGCTAGAATGACTCTTATTTAAACTTTCATATTAGGAATAATGTAGTCAAAGTTTACAAGTACCATATCAATTGTATATTTTTGTTAGCATTTGCAAGGAGTTTGAGCCATTGATAATATCTTTTTTGAGTTAATTTTAAGAAATTAAAAACCACTGTCATTCTATTTCTAAGTTAACTTCAATTTCTAACCATTCACATTCATGCCATTAACTTTTATTTAATTTTAACGGTCACACCAACAATTATTACTAACAAAAGAGAACAACGGAAACGATAAAATTCTTTGCTATATCTAGAAAATAAAATTGCGAAATCCTAATACTGATGCTCTAATAATAAAATTGCACAATTAAAAGTTGATAAATCAATCATTCTCGAAGTTTATCATAACCTCACTCGTACTTAATTCCAATGCACGAAGCAAATTACCGACTGCCACTGAGTTATTGCACAAAAACAGGAGACTTCTTTGTAGAAACCCATCAGTTTAGATTATCACAGCGACTAAAGTGGATCTTATTTAAACAAAAAGAAAAGGTTAATAGAGGAACCAAATTCACTTGAACAAATCCCTAGCTTGAATTTGCAAGTATCTAATTCCATATGAATTCAGTTAAAATTCAAAAATCTTCTAAACAAAGAACAACATATAAAGTTACCAAAATACGTACAATGATGGTACAACAAAAGATCAACTATCCAACAAAAGTCTAACTAATCTATTAATTAATCCTGGCCATCAGTTGCAAAGACCTCCACAATTATTATTTAATCTGATAAATTAGAGATCAGATATTTTAACAAGCCTTGTGTAGAAGATGCGATTGTCTCTGGCCGAGTTGCTTTCGAACAAAGCCGTCTGAACCATTTCCTATTGATCGTTACATCATGGGAGAAAATGAGAATACGAGATATGATATAAAACCATACAAATTAGAAAGATTTAAGAATTTTCTAACCTTCACATCTCTGTGACAGAGAAATTTCCCCAAATTGTGAATAATGCATCTCAGATCTTCAACCTGTCAGTGGCAAATTCAAGGAATAGAAAATAAAATAAACATTAGCAGTAGCTATAAACCTAAAATTCAATTAAATTTTCTCTTTAGTTTTAGAGAGGAAGCCATACCTTGATATAGCCCGCCCTGTTCTGATCAAAATATCTGAAAGCCTACAAGAAAAAAAAAATGGTTACATCAGAAATTAACAATGAAAATACTAACACCTTATACTCTGTATCAATGATAAACACCATCTTTGATCCTAAACAAATCCAATGTAAATTTGCTAGTTCCCAATTTTCCCTTTGTTACTACAACCAATATTCCTTTTTGAAACAATAGAGAGTAGCATGTTTGGCACAAGTTTTTGGTTTTGTTTTTACACGTTCACATAAAAATTATCACTTTTCGTTTTGTTTTTATATGAATCAATAAGTCAAAAAATCAATGTCCAAAATATATTCATATCAATGTATTTTTGCAAGCTCTTGATACCGACCAAAACAAAGTCGAAATGCCGTAATGTTTTATATGTGCATAGAGAAACTAGTATAGATCAAATCTAATGGTTTTATTTTGACATGTGTGTTTTCAATTTTAAGTTATTAGAGTGTTTAAAAAATGGAGACATTTGTACCCTCCTCATCCAACAATTATCAATGAATATCCAGAGTTTACAGTGAAATAAAATATTTACCTGTAACAATTCCTTGTCAATCACAGTCTCCTTCTCCTTCTCTGATGAAGATTTCCGTTCTTTGGATGATGTTTCCTCACCTGCCTTCTTAGCACTCCTCTCCTTGCTTTTGCAATCCTCTCCAGTGACCTCCTTTTTATCATTTTCTCTGCTTGCATTCTCAGCTTCCTTTGGTTTCTTATCATCCTGTGGTATTTTTAAAAAAGAGCAACTACTTGGATTAATTCATGAATACACCCAAGCTTATAAATAACATAAAAAAAATTACCTCAATTTATCCCTTTTTGTAAAATACACCCAAGCTTCGTTGGCAAAAATTGTCCAACTCGAGTGAAAATTATCGAACCTCCTCAGATTAATTTATGAATAAACTTTGCCTCTCGCACAATTTTTGCAAAAAAATAATTGAAGTAATCAAAATTTATACTTGTCTACAGAAGATCAGGCTAGATTTTGGTAAATAAGGAATAAATTTAACAGCAGGTCATTTTTGGTTGTGGAGTACGAGATGAAGTAAATCCATTACTCCACACTTAATAGCCAAACGAGGAATAAAATTGGAGTAAGAGATGAGTTAACTTGCTCCACCTCTCTAGGTGGATTAACTTGCTCCACCTGTAGAGCTCACTGTCATAGGTAGACATACATTTTCCAACATCTTACTCCAAGTGGATTAATTTAAGCTATAACTTAAACTACCAAGCAAGGTGTAAAATATGACAAGTAAAATGGAGTAAGCAATTTAATCCTCATTAATTTTACTCCACAACCAAACATAACCCAACGGAATAAACTAAAAAAGAGCACATCAAATTGGGAAGTTGCTCAGTGACAACTTATTTGTTCCAAATATGGTTTGTCCAAATAATTTAAATATTTTATGGTAATATATACCAAGGTCATGGTGTCAACATGGTCATTACATATTTTCTCCAGAACTGAAATTGTGAAACCTTATTTTGACTTCTTTAATTTACAACTGGGACAAATGATAAGAGCCCTTTCAAACACCCTTATAAGTACCTAAATGTAGGTCAAAAAAAAAAAAAACTTGCCTCAGGTTCTTCTTCCATTTCCTCCGGTTCTTCGATTTCTTCAGGTTCTTCGATTTCTTCGGGTTCTTCTTCAATTTCTTCAGGCTCTTCTTCGATTTCTTCAGGCTCTTCTTCTATCTCCTCTTCCGGTTCTTCCTCTAGTTCTTCATTTTCTTCTTTGTTACCATCACTAACCACTTTATTTTCCTCTCTTGGTTTGTCCACCTCCATCTTTTCCTTGGTATTGTCATTCTCTTTATCATTTGTATTGCCGCTCATCTTTTCTTTATTCTCACTTTCTTTCACTTCACCTTTCTTTGCACGTTTTTTCTCACTATCTCTTTCTTTCTCTTCACTCTCCCTCTCCCTCTTTCTCTGGTTTTTCTTTATTATATAATGTCTCCGCAATTTCTGCAATGAAACAGTATATGCCAGTGAATCAATTACATGCGTTTGTCATTAATGTTGAACACAGAGAAATAACCCTAGTGCAATTTGTACCCAATATTTCACCCTATTTATAAGTAACATTCTAAAAGTTTTAATGTTTCCTGCAACAGTTTTTCATAACTAGTTCCTATTAACCAGGAAAAAAAATGACCATAAATTTTTTCTTGGTCATTTTTTTTTATTCAGTTCAATTTAAACTCGAGAAGTAAAAATTAACAGCGTGTATGGGGACTGATAAAACAAATTGTATTTACTCCTTGCCCATCACACTAATCCAATTAGATAATTTGGAAATGAAGTACCTCGAGGAAAGACAAGATACGACACCCCATCTGGTACTGAAACATCTCGTTCAGTGATTCTGCAAACAAAGATATCTGCAAAAAGGAAAGTGCTAACATCACTATATATGCCATAGTCGATAAGAAAAAACATAAAACAAATTAGAACAGACAGAGCAAAACCTCGAAAGTTGATTCAGCAATGTCTTTGTCATTATATTCCAGAAGGCCATCAAGAGAAATTGAAGTAGACCGAATCTACACCGCAGAAAAGGTACACATTATAAGTAAACCAAATCACTTTTAAGTGTATAACTAATCTTTTACTTGTTAAAAACTCTATCAAAGGAAAATGATTTGCATGCTCCAAAAAAGCGGCTACTATAAGATAACATGAGAAAACCAAAATGGAGACTCAAAAAAGGGAACACCCTGTCCTTACTAGTGTATTACACAGGTACGGACAGGACACCGGTACAAATTTGCAAAATAGTCTAAATGATTGACACAACCAGTAAACATACTCTTGAAAAGAAAACAAATTGGAGATTCAAGAAGAGGATACCCTCTGTATCAGTGTGTTTGACACTAGTACGTACAGGAAACCTGTACAAGTGTGCAAAATAGGCTAAATGACTGACAAGACCAGTAAACATACTCTTGATCCCTTGTTCCTCGTCACTTGAAGTATGAATCCTGGGTGCCTAGGCGGTTCTTCGTGCTTCGATTTCTCTTTGACATCCTTCTGTGGAGATGATTTATGCTTCGAATCAGATGATCTCGGCTCAGATTTCTTCTCTTTAACTTCCTTTTCTTTCTCTTTTTGTTCCTTTTCTTTGTGTTCCTTCTCTTTTTCTTTTTCTTTCTCTTTCTCTTTATGCGGTGCTTGGGCCTCCACTTCGATCTTAATGGGACTCTTATTAGCAACACTTACTGCATTTAAAATCTCTTCTTTTTTCTCTTCCTCAGTTTTAACATCCTTTTCGACTTCTGTTACTGCACTTGCCACATTTTCTTTCGCACCAGAAGCCACAACCTTCCTTTTCACAACTCTTCTGATAACCATTTTCTTTGTTTTTGCAACCTCTGTTTCTTGTACCGAGTCTTCATCTTTAGACTGTTCAACTGCAATTTCTTCGTTCTTAATAGCAGTTCCTGCAGTCGCACTTGCATCATCACCAGGGGCCTTCTTCTTAATGACTCGCTTCACAATTTTCTTTTTGATGGTTTTCTTTGCGGAACCCAAATCATCCACTGTGGCCTCCTCCTGATCTGCCTTCACCTCAGTTTTGATCTCGTTCTTTTCAACATTAATTTCAGTTTTAGAATCTTCTTTTCTCTCAATTGGAATTTGTTTTTCGCTTGATGCAGCCTTGTTATCTTTGTCTTCAGGTTTAGTGGAATCAACTTTTTCAGTCTTGTCGGTTGACCTTTTGTTTTTTGGGGAGTTGCTGTTTTCTGATTTACTACTACTCTTCCCTCCTAAAAAATGAAGATAATTAATCTAGTATTAGTAGATATAACTAAATAATTAACTCCCAACATCATGTTTAATAAAAAATGACTGAAATAAAAGTAGTACTAAAGAATCACCTTCCCCACACCCCTAAAAACATTGCAAGTGCATAAACACATATACAAAACAAAATTTTACAAGTTTACTGGCCTCGTCTTGTTAGAATAAAATTCAACTTTCAGTGAAAATGGAGCAAATGCCTACTCCCTACAGGATGAGTGCAATGCAGTAAATAAATGTCGAAGTACCTTCTCTCGATTCCTTCTTTCCCTCGTTGTGTTCTTCTTTCTTTTCCTTACGCTTCTAACACATTAAGTAAAAAGTTAGCCAAAAAAAATTCAGAACACACAGCAGAGTTTCTTTAAATTCATAACAAAGGCGGTAAAGCAGGCAAGTCATGCCGGATTCAGGTTGGGTCATTTTACGAATCAGCACTTTCAAATCTATGTCTCTTCAGATCTACTCATCTTTGGGTTATTCAGGACCAGAATGGGTTCTGGTCAGAGTCAAGTTTGTGTTGTCCTATCTATTTTGGTCAGGCCCTTTTAAATTACGTTGCTTAAGATTTTTGTTTACTTAAATTCAAGCCCTTTCTGTCTCGGGTTGTTTCAGCTCCAGGTTGGTGAATCCACATCCTCTGAGGTAACAGAATATTTCTGTTTGGATCCGGACTGTTCGATCAGAATCCGGGCCAATCCGATCCAAGGTGGAATGCACGGGGCCCCTTTGATATTTGTGCGGATTCTGATCGGACGGTCCAGATCTAAACAGAAATATGCTGTTACCTTAGGTGATAAGAATTCCAGGGCATTTGTATTTGACATTTCAATTATGCCGAGTTTAATCTAAGCAAGCCCTTCAGGTCATCTGTATCTGCTCTTATTCCGGACTCGGATAGCATGACCTGCTTTTTCGGTCTGGATCGCCCATCAAATCAACCTGCTGACATCATCTAGAAGTTGGTTTTGATGACATCAGCAAATCAATATAGTGCATCAGTTTAGATTGGATGGTCCGGACCAGAAAACCCTAAACCCTTAAATGAGTCAAGTTTAGCCAATTATAGTTTTTATGTTCTTCCAGAAACTAAATTCACCTTTTCTTCTTTCAGTTCTCTTTCTGCTAGGGCTTTTTTGTGAGTGAGCAATCAACCTGCTGACATCATCTAGAAGTTGGTTTTGATGACATCAGCAAATCAATATAGTGCATCAGTTTAGATTGGATGGTCCGGACCAGAAAACCCTAAACCCTTAAATGAGTCAAGTTTAGCCAATTATAGTTTTTATGTTCTTCCAGAAACTAAATTCACCTTTTCTTCTTTCAGTTCTCTTTCTGCTAGGGCTTTTTTGTGAGTGAGCCACTCAGTTCTCCATGCCTCTATTGCAGGAATGCAGTCTGACAGATTTGGCACAAATAGGACAGTGATTTCTTTACGGATACCACTCCCTTCTTTTAGAACTCTTTCATAATGTATCTGCAAAATAAAAAAGAAAACAAAAATAAAAATTAACCAAGAAAAAAACATAGTATTAGTTGACATGAGCACACTTCAATGTAACAAAACATGCCTCAAGAAATCTATTCCAGTGCTGACACCCTCGCAGATCAACTTGAGTTGCCTCCTTGACATGTCTATTCATATACATACAAGAAAGAAATTAGCAAAAAACAGAAAATTTCCCAATTTAGACAAACAGTGGATTAGAAGAAAAAAAATAACAAAAAGGAGATCAGGACCTGATAGCAGCTTTAATCAAACCAGAGTCACTAACAAGCGGGTCCCCACCATCTATGGCTGGATTCCATGAGCCCCCAATTGCAAGCAATTCGCGGTCTTTTCTCACTATTGCAAATTTCAGTACATGGGAGAGATGTATGGCCCGTTCATCAGAGGTGGAACACAGTTCACTCAGAGCATTATTGCTTATGCCACTCATCAGAAGCACCTAATAAGAAAAATAAAAGAAAATAATTCAGGTCTCTAACAGTTTTAATACATTCATTTGATGTCTCAACTAATCAAGATAAAAAAAAGGGCACCCTTTAATGACCTTATTCTTTACCAACTGTGCATTTTCATGAAAAAAAATTACACGGCTGCTTATGCATACAGAAATTCAAATGATCCTATTCTAATATTTTGGTACATGTCAAAGGGATATGTCTTAATTCCATCACACCTGCTCCCAGACATAGTGACAAATTCAGAATTGAGGAATAAATCGACAAGTCTGAGATTCATGATGCGGGAGTATAGCTCAGGAATAGTTCTTTATCTTATAATGTGTATAAAAATAATAAAATTCTGAAAGATTTAAGAAAGAAAACAAATTCTGCGAATAATTCATAAAATTAGCGGATAATTCAGGAAAATTTGGGAAAAAAATCGCAACATTCATTTAATAGTTCATTCGGGGGTGCTGAAAATGAATTTGCAAATAATACGTGAATTATTAGCGAATCTGTCACAGCTCACCTTGGCATTCCAAACAATATCCTCTTTGTTGGGGCTCATTGCTTTTTCTGACGACGCACGCCCTTCACCATTGACTTCTACAAAATCATGCTCAAAGCTGCTCAAATCAAAATAAACCACATCAGAGAAGGACAGAAAATTTAGAAACTACAAAATTCGGTAATTTTATTTTTAGTGAGGCTACGAAACTATGCATAGCACACTTTGGTCTGTACTATAGACACATAACTCTAATTTCAAAGTCCAAATAGTTAATCCGAAACGTTCAACATGATCTCTATTTAAAAATGTACTTAAAGGTCAAATTTTACATTCCTTTACAACTTTTTAGATAGGTAGAAAATCACTACTTTTGGATGGTCCATAATCTTTAGATCAGGTGATTTTGTACTTATTTAAAAAAATATATAATACTGGCCTCGATGAACATTGTTATATGGAGATCATGATGAACAGTTCGGATCAACTATTTGGACTATGAAAATAAATATATAGATTCATAGTACGGATCACAGTGCGCTATGCATAGCATAGCACCGTAGCCTCACACTACTTTTGGATGGTCCATAATCTTTAGATCAAGTGATTTTGTACTTATTTAAAAAAATATATAATATTGGCCTCGAAGAACATTGTTATATGGAGATCATGATGAACAGTTCGGATCAACTATTTGGACTATGAAAATAAATATATAGATTCATAGTACGGATCACAGTCGCTATGCATAGCATAGCACCGTAGCCTCACTATTTTTTTTTTCTTGGGTCTGAGCGGTGAACTTACCTTACTGGTGTATATAAAGAGAGGTTCATGTTTTCCTTGGGCCAGTTCAGGACAACCTATAGACAAAAATTATACTGAATTAGTAAGAGATGTCATAAAATCAAGGGGCTCCAGATTCCTACAAAAAATAAAATCACCTTTGAAAAGTCTGGGGCAACAGCTAGCTTTGGATACCGCCTTGTCAGAGATGGGTAATCCCTCTCAACATCCACCAAGCAAAACGGAAAAACCTATAGTGATAATTTAAGTTGATTATAAAATAATACTTGTATTTGGACCAGTGTTTAGACTTGTAATCCCTCTCAACATCTACAATCAACTTGTTGTTAAGACTAGTGTTTCACACCAAACACATATACGGCGATGTATTAGGACCAGCCCTAAAAAGGTTCTAAGGTAAATTCAATAAACAAAAAAGAAGGTGATTGTAGATAACCGT
Source organism: Carex cristatella (assembly GCA_024447775.1). Classification (NCBI taxonomy): domain Eukaryota; kingdom Viridiplantae; phylum Streptophyta; class Magnoliopsida; order Poales; family Cyperaceae; genus Carex; species Carex cristatella. Next base: position 1,483,237 of record JAJHPF010000024.1, on the reverse strand, counting down.
ACGAAAAGTATCTCATAACTCACTCCCAGAGTAGGGCAGTAAGGAAAGTCGCGTTTATAACATGACAGAGTATGACCAATTTGCTTAGAAAAGGGAAAGGAAGGATCAAACAAGTCAAAGAATGAATTTCCGAACTTGACAACAAAAAACAAAGCAACGCCAAATGTAAGCATTAAAAAGCTTTTAAGCCAGAGTATGTGATTACTTGCGGAATTCTTTACCTTGCACACATACTCCCTCTTTTTCTCTCGTACCGGTGAACGTGGCCTTCAGAAGACAAACAAACAGAAAAAAAAAGAAATCAATTCACAAGCGACGTCACAACATACTGGCAACCGCATCAATCTTCAAACAATCGAGAGAAAGAATTAACAACTTTAACCTAATCACTGAATCGCGTCGTGGTGACACCCTTCTTGCACCTCTGTTGTCATCCCGTAGCACTGATGAAGCACGCCTGTCCTTTGACCGCTCCCGTCTTGACTCAAGCTTCCTCTCCGGTTCCTTCTCCCTTTCACGAGCCCGCTGCCTCTCCCTCTCCCTTTCACGATCTCTTTCCCTTTCTCTTTCTCTTTCTCTTTCTCTTTCTCTTTCGCGTTCCCGGTCTTTTTCTCTACCACGTTCTCGCTCTCTATCCCTTTCACGGTCACGAAGCCTGTCTCTCTCTCTTTCTCTTTCTCTTTCTCTCTCGTGGTCCTTCTCACGCAGAAGTAGGTCCCGCCGAAGGTCTTCATCCCTTAGGACATCTCTAACGGAGGTGGCTGAGGTGGTAGAGTAGTCACGACCCGGAGGCAGGCTCACACCATAGCTCGCCGCCAGGCTGTCACTTCGTCTCAGGTCAGTAGCAAGAAGGGAGGCCTGTCCACCAGCTCGGTACGGCACGGAGCCTAGGATGGAAAGGGCAGAACGTGGGTCCGCCTCTGGTGGGCCCCGCAACACATATGGATCTTGGGATGAGTAGTAGTCTGACTGTCTGCTAAAAATTGCATATGTTTACTCAGAACTAGAGATAGGTGACACTGCTCACAACTGGAGATCACTTGGAATCATAACTTTTAGTTTTACTCCAATAGTGATTACGTAATAATAATACAAGCTAAGTAGGAAACTCTGGATAACTGTAACTGACAAACAAAACTGACAAACAAAACATGAGTACACAACACAGATTCAATATTGGAAAAGAAAAATGATTTCCATATACCTTAAATCAGAAGAGGGCGGAAGTTGGGCTTTCAGAAAATGTTGCTGACGAAGCGATGCTGCCTATTTAAAGAATAACAAAATGTCATTAACTTTCACGTAATTATGTATGTACAAAAAAAATAATATTTGCATGGTTAATCAAGCTGATACAGCCACAAAATTTTACATGTATACCAAACAACCTTAATTCACAAATAATTTAACATTAGCTGCTTTCTGTCACCCATTGCCTTTACAAGTATATGCACGTAATTGTTGCAAATTGCTTATACAAAAATTCAACAAATAAGGCACCAAATTACTAAAAAAATCCTACATCGTTCAAGTGATACAGAAAGGAAAGCAACAACAAACAATAACTATGTTCATATTTATATACCAAAACAATAAAAATATAAGGTAAACCTGGTGAGAGTGTCCTACAGGATCAGCATATCTCCTTTCTAAATCAGCCGGCAACTCTCTTGGCACATAGCCTGTATGGTGTTCACTATAATGCCTCCTCTCTAATGCTGCATAATCAACACCATACCCACGGCTCGACGTCGAAATATAGTCATCAGCGGTCATTGCCAGATTGGATCCTAGACCTGACAAACCAGTATGGCTGGACGTACCTTTGCTGCTCACACCACCGACCTAAACCGGTAAAGGTATAATGTAACAGTTATACTAACTTCCATTTCAATGGCTTAAATTCACCTATAATTACATAAATATGACCTGAAAGGTAAGAACTAATCAAAAGGAAACCTGTGGTGCACCGCTAAGGGAGGATGAGCTGTATGCTGTTGAATAAGTAGCCCCACCATATTGACTGCCATGAGAAGCAGCGTGGCCTCTATATGCCGCCACATCAGCATCTGGACCTGATGCAATTCGTGCTGACAGATTCGCATCTGCTGCACCGTATCCATCACTTCCGGGCTGCCAAATCACCACATCAAATGAGAATTTAGTCAACAAATTAACAAAAGGAACAATTCTGTCAGATTATTTTTGAGAAATTTCTTACGGTTTGTCCGTAAGTCTGATGGCTGCCATACGGTTGATGCCCGTACGGATTTGTCCCTTTTGAAGGGTACATCTATAAATTATCCTGTAAATTAAACAGTAAACTGGTTACGATTCTACCCAAAGAAATGTTAATCTTAAAAATCAACGATTGAGAATAGGAATCAAGAAGTAGTAAAGCCAAAAACGTAGATACTTGATGAAATTTAACAGATTGTTTCGAGGACGAACCAAAAAGAACCACAAAAGAAATCTTCAAAAAGAAGACGACCAAGGATATGAAGAAAATAGAATATGAAGGGTTTTCGCGCAGAGACAGAAATCGGTGGGGGATTGCCAAGAACTAGGGTTTCAATGGAGTGGAGAAGTCGGATCAGATGTGGAGGACAGAAACATAAACAATCGTGTAGAATTGACAAAATAAAATTTAGATTATTAGATATCAATTTTGTATAAATATAAATTGAGTAAAACACCGAGAAACGGACAGTTGTACATTATTTTCTGACACGAGTCCACTCAATTTCTATTTATACAAAATTGATATCTAAATTTTATTTGTCAATTCTACACGAGTGGTTGTATTTTTGTCATCCACATCTTATCAGACTTTCCACTCCATTGTACATTATTTTTGCTAAAAAGAATTTGTTTATATATTGTACAATGTACATAAATAGTGTGAATATTTTTATTTAAATATTTTTATTAAAATCTTTTATATATTATTGTTGGTTGAAATATATTTTTAGAGTAAAGTTAGCTTGTGCAAATTGCAATACTTATCAAGAATGGTTGGTTAACGTAACTCTAAAATATATTAGATTGCTTTCAAATGATGTATCTGAACTGTTAAAACTGATCTATTTTACGATTGATATATGGATTTGACTACTTGAGTTTGTACTAAATGAGCTTGAAAATTTAAAATTTTGCACACGCACACATCACCTGTGAAATAGATCAGTTTCAAAGGTTTGAATATGTCATTTAAAACCAATATGATAGATTTTAGAATTATGCTCGCTAACTCCTCTTTGTAAGCATACCATACTCTCTATTTACTCGTATTTTTTTTTAAGTGAATGGATTGTTGTAAGAATATTTTCTATAATGAATATATAAAGAATTTAAACTTTAAGACTTCTCGTTCATGCTACATAATTAATGTTCTCATTCGTCCAATTTTAATTCTATTCTAATTTATTTTGATTGAATGTTATTATTATTATTTTTTTTCTCTCAACTAATTTCAAAGATAATATGTGTGTGATGTACTTTGGTGTGTTGAATTTTTTAAAGACAACTTTTTCTGTGTTCTTTTAATAGCTTATGTACGGCTAACAGTGTTGCCTTTTATTGTATAGGTTTTCAATATTCTAAAAATAATTTTACGTGTCCAAAATTTGCGAAAGCAACACTTTTTTATAATTAAAATTGTCTGGTTCTAAAAAGTCTGTTTTTCATACAACTTTTTTTAGCAAAGTCCGAGAAGCAATTCTACTATAGACAGGTACCAATCGCATTTCATATAATTTAAATGTTGCTCAGTGATACATCGAGAGTTTTTAATTTTAAATCGTTACAAAAATTAAATCACTTGATAAATTGTAAACATGCTCCAAGTCTCATCATTTTTTTATATACGTACGTAATATTTACACCATCTAAATCATGCCTGTAGCGTTGAATTTTAAATTTAATGTTGGTTTCGAAATTATCAGATAGTAATTATATCATCCTCTTCATTCATCTTCGCATTTTAATTTTCACTTTCCAACTCAAATTTTGTTACACATTTTTAGAGGTGGATTTTTTTTTATTTCTATTCAACCTCGCTCACATTTTTAATAGTTTGTGATTTTTTTTGCAAATTTAAAACCACAAATGTCTTCTATGCGATTTTTTCTTTCAAATAAAATCTTTGATGAAGTACTTTTGAGTTTTTTTGTCTCACAAGTATTTATACCTAGTCATGCGTGCGAATAGTATGGAATGTTTGATATTAAAATATGGAATATGTTGGGTACATACATTTGACACGTGAACTATGCACACTTGCATACTAAGTTATAAATACTTGTAATATTTGATATTAATATTTTTAGACATCAATCAGTGCTATACGAAAAATATAATATGTTAGGTACAAACACGGAAACACCTAACACATGAACTATGCACACTTGCATACTAAGGTAGAAATACTTGCAATATTTGATATTAATATCTTTAGACGTCATCCAATGTCATATGAAAAAAAAAATTAAAATTTGATATAATATGTTAGATACAAACACTTTGCATGTGAATTCTTCACACTTGAATGATGATGTATAAATACTCACAATATTTTAAATAATACTTTCAAACGTCATTCGGTGTCATATTAATTATTTTTTTAATACAACAGTTCGGGTACAAATACTTGACATGTGAACTATTCACATTTTGCATGATGAAGTATAAATACTCACAATATTTGATATCAATACTTTCACACGTCACCTAGTGTCATATGTAAAAAATACTTGCATGACGAGATATAAATACTTGCATGACAAGGTATAAATACTTGTGTGACGGCGAGTCCGAAAGAACTTCATCACGGTTTTATTTGAAAGAGAAAATTGCATAGAAAACGTTCGTGGTTTTAGATTCACAAAATTCCTCACGCATCGTTAAAAATATTGGTGAAACTGAACAGAGGGAAAAAAAAAACCCATAACACGTATGGTCATCCCATGTAGTTCTGAGTGGTCCCTCAAGTAGTTATGGTGCAGAGACATTTAAGAAATTTGGTTAGAGGATAATTGTTTACGTAAAAATTGTTCACCTTATAGGCATAAATACCTCTGTGCATAGAGTTAAGTAGTTTAGAATGCCAATATTAATACCTTCAGAAAAAAAAAATTCCAGTGCTGGAGCTCTACCAGGTAGTTATAGTCCCCTATATAATTTTGAGTGGCCCCCAGTTAGTTATGGGGTGAGAACGTTTGAGAGATTTTATTGCTGGGACAATTATCATGATCCATTATAAAAAATAAATAATTATCAAGTGACTCTTTGTCTTTTCTTTTTTTATATGACTTATTGCTACACATGTTTTCTTAAAATAAGTTTTTCTACGTAATCCGTCCAGCCCACAAAATTCGATTGCTCTATATAAATTGAATAATTTTTATCTTAAATTCTTAATTAATTAGTTACTGATTGAAAGTTCTCTAACCCAACTATAATAATCAGATTAGCGATTTCAACTGATCAATCCGGCCATTTATACCCGTAGATATTGCAAATACGAACTCTTTACGGATTATTGGACTTTCAATCCGGGCCCTGCAAAGTACATACGAATCCAAATTCAAAGCCAATGGATTTGAAACCTAACTCGATTATAAGTTCAATTTTGGGCCCAATGAAGGCCTAGTTATGATTTCTGTGTTGGTTAAGATTTGATCCTGATTAACCGGGCCGGGCATCTGTTGGTACTGCAAGTTTCAAAATGTTGCTGCTATATTATAATAAAAATTTAACAATAACCATTATTAATAATACAGCAATAATAAATAATACTTAACACACAATTCATAAAGAGTTATGTTAAAAAAATATTTGAGTAGCTCAAGTACAAAGTTCTTAAACTAATATATTTATTTCTTGTTACTTTGTTATAATTCTCGTCCGGTTTATTATATTATTTTTCATTTTACAGTACTTTAGTGTTTCGTAAAATATATTAATTTGTGTGCAAGATATGTTGGGGTAAATTTTTATAAAAATAATTTGGTATAAATTATTAATATTTTCTTCTTCGACAAATTATTAATATTTGGTTTAAAATAATTTAGTTTTTTATCAAACAGTTTAAATTTTTTAATGACCTTACGATAAATAATTAATCAAATTTTAAATTGATTCAAACTTGATAGACGTCCTATCCAAATAACTGAGTACATCTCTGCAATTTTAATTCTCTACAATTTTAATTTTTATATAAATAGTCATTATTATTGTTTATTAAATATCATGTCACTAACTCACTATACATTATCATCAGATCATGTATACGTAATGCTTGCAAACTTGCAATGAATTCGTTACTCAAATATGCAATTTTTGAATTTGTAATTTATAATAAAAAGATTTCACCAAAAAAATGGGAAAATACCTTTTAATAGAAAAAGGAGAGAAAAAATGTTTATCCGACGAAAGCGGAAACCGTTGCTCGGACTATTTTCAAAATTGATATTTCATTTCTTAAGCAACTCTTTTTTTCCTCCTTTAAGGAACACTAATTACCTGTTGCAGCTATCAAATTTCCTGAATTGAGTTTCTAATTGAGATTTACCACTTAAACAAGGAATCAGTCCTGAATAAAAAAAATGCGCATCAGATGTTAATTTGGTTATTACCTACTGCCACATAAAACACTTCCGATTTGATGATTGAAAAGAAAAAAAAATTCCATGTAAAGGTTGTCAATGAAAGAGTAGAAGAAGAAGTAAATGAAAAGGAAACAATAAGAAACATGCATCAGCATCACACTCGTCGGAAGCTCAAAAGAGCAAAGAATACTTACCTACACGTCACCCTGATATATTTTGAAAAAAATATGTTATCCAAATTAGAAAATTACAATTGGAGCAAGATGTAGTTTTCATTTTTGCATGTACAAAATTTGGATCGATTTACACACATACACACAAAATAATTTTTTAGAATTTTTTTACTATTTACTAAGCCACTTTGAAAATCGCTGATCTAACGGTGGCTTAACCAAACAGTGAAATCATTGGATTAACGATTTTCAAAGTGACTTAATAAATAGTAAAAAAATTCCAAAAAAAAAATATAAAATTTGGTCTGCAAGCACATTTCAATATGGAGAACACATCTAACATTTGGATCGACTTTTTAGACTTTAAAAATTGAAAAATGAATTGGTTGTATTTCGGCCGAAATGTAACTGAAAGCATATTAGTCATACTCTCTCTCTCTATATATATATTACCAAACAGTTTATGATTTTGAACTGTGGAATTTTAATGAATTTATTATGATGAATAAATTCATCGAATTTCAAATTGGTTCAAGTTTGATAGACGTCCTATCTAAATAAATCAAGAACACCTCTAAATTTTAATTTTTAAAATTATATTATATTTTTTTAAAAATATCTAATGGATGCACTATAAAAAAAATTAGATGTACACTAATATTATTCTAAAATTACGAGGCATATTCAAATCTAGTCGTAGTATTTTCTGATTTTTTTTTTTTTTTTTTTACATTTTTAGTTTCTACTTCTTAGTAAAATCATCCTCAAATACCTTTTTTTTTTGACAAATTGAAAAAAAGTGTTGCTGTTGTATTTCACTATTTTGTTGAGAAATTACAAGGCATATTCAATTTCTGCTTCTATAGAAATGTGCAGGTTCAACGTACGCCTAACCGATTCACAGTGATCATAATTATTATTTATTAAATGTCATATCACTATATATGATCATGCATACGTAATGCTTGCAAAGTTGCAATGAACATGAATAGGCGTTTGGTTGTTGGATAACAATTTTTGTTATGGCGAAAGTTTATAAATTGTATAAACCCATACCGTCATATATGATATATCTTCCATGGATTTTTTTTCTTCTTCTAATTTTAAAGTATCAGATCAATTTATTCTCCGGAAAAATGCAACCACTAATTAATGCAATTCTTGTTTTATTCATGATGGCCTCTAAGGTGACCACTAATTAATGCAATTTTTTGTTTTATTCATGATGACCACTAATTATTTCAAAGATATATTTGTAGCTGAACTGCATAAATTCTTGTTTAACTTAACGGCTAAAACAAGGTTTTTTTTTTTTATAAAATGTAAATAAAAAAAATAAATTAGAAAACAATTTGATTTTTTTTTTTCAAATTACGAAAACTACCAAAACCTAGAAAAATTTTCGGTTACCCCTTTGTCACTTCATTACACCCTGTGCCACATACAAAGATTGCTCAAATGAAAAACAATTAGGTAGTAACCGAAATTAATTTTTGGTCACCATAGAGATTTTTTTTTACTCCATGGTTAATTTCGGTTACCATTTTTTTTTTCTTTTTTTACTCCATGTAATCAAAAATTTATTTCGTTTTTTTTTTTAATTTATGGTGTGGCTCGGGGTGTAATAGTGTGACAATGAGATAATTGAAAACCTAAACCGAAGGTATAATATTATATAGTCTCATTTTGTAGTATTTTAATTAAATATGGTCATTGTTCCATTTAACTCTTAGTTGTTGTTTTTTCAGATATGGGTAATGGTAATCCATTCAAGACATATTGTGAAGACTTAGATGAAGGTGAAGATAAAAGATGAAAGTGATTGCTTGGCTGCTACCAATGATGTTGAGGTAACTTTTCTCTATTTTTTTTCTTTCTAATATGATTTTGTAATCTTGTAATGAATTATTAATTGATGAACTGCAGGGTTATCAACTCTTGAAAGAATAAATGGTTTGAATAATTAGTACTATACCACTACAACTGCTTATTGTAGCTGATACTTAGTGCAAGGGTACATGAGGTTTATATTTAAATTTGAGGGAGCCATATTAGATTTACAAGGCTGTTGGATGTGCTTGTGTATTGTGTTGGATATTGTCTTGTGTATTGCTTAATATAAAAAAAAACAGGAGTAGCCCCTGTTAGATATGTTTCTGTTGGATATGTCTTGAAATATGAAAAATAAAAAAATGAAATAATTGTGTATTGTCTTGGATATGTCTCTGTTGCAGCCTCTGTTGGATATTGTCTTGTGATATATTTCAGTCTCTCTTGAAATATGAAAAATTGGTTATCAAACCTTTGTTACAGCACTGGTAACTGATGTATTATTTAAATTTTGATCTCATGTATTATTTAAATTTTGTTAGATGTCTTCTATCTTGGAGAAAGAAAAATAGCGTCAGATTATGCGGCATCAAACTGATTGCATCAAAGAATGTGTTTGTGTAATCTTTTTTAGTATTAAAATTATGTTATTGTGTTAAACTATGTTATTTCAGTGTTAAATTCTATTGTATAATTTGATTGTGTTAAACTATGTTATTTAGTGTTAAATATTAATGTGGCAATTGCACTTCAACTTGTTGAGATATGGAATGATTACTATTTTTGCAATATTGTTAATTATAAGTTCCCATGTGTCATAAATATCACCATTTACATTGCTTTCTAGTGCTAATTTAAGAGATGTAAAAGAATAGATTGCAAAAATTGCAAAAATATATTTAAATATTCAATATGCCTAACAATTAAAATTTGACTGCATTACAGGGATGAAGATGATTTGAAAATGATGATATTGTAGCAAAAATTTATCATTTGTAATTGAAAGAATGGAGATATTCTTATAATAAATATATTGAAGGAGATTTTTATGCCTAATTTAAAATAATAGAATATATTAATATGATTTAGGCTTTTAACCAAAGAATGCCTGATAATACGCAAACCCTCAAAATTTCAAGACAGAGAAATTAAAATGATCGTTGTATATAAAATAAATATATTATATTATTAAAAGTCATAGTAAGCCTGGCCTTCTATTTTAGATGCACATTTTCAAAATTCAGTGCACGTCAATAATAATAACTATAACAATAACAATCGAGGAGGGTTCAAATGTCTCTATTTTGTGTGCCTCCGTCATGCTTCTATTTTAAAAATTTTAATAACTCAAAATTCAAAACTCAAATGTCAAAATAAAATCGTTAAATATGATCGTCGTTATTTTCTCTATGCACATGTAAAAGATTATGAAATTTCAAATTTGTATTGATTTTTGTAAGAATTTGCAAAAACACATTAATTATATGGATAATTTATGAATGTTGATTTTTTTAACTTATAGAATCACATGAAAACAAAATAAAAAGTCATAATTTTTATGTGCATATAGAGAATATAACGTAAATCACATCTAACAATTTAACTTTGACATATAATTCTTATAATTCCACGAAGATGTGATTATTTTCTCCTGTTAAATAATAAAACATAAAAAAAAATTAAGATTACACCTATAAATATCTCTGTTTCTTAGCTTGCTTTTTAAAACACAAACTTTTCAGTAGCATTGTTTAACTTGTACAACAATATGCCACGTATGGTTCCATGATTTGCAACACACCTTCTCTAAAATTTCAAACTTCTTAATCTTTTACAAACATAGCACTTTCAGTTAGATTCAGTAATAAATTTCAAGTCATTGTTGGGTTAGGTAGTTTAAGTTTTAAAAATAAACTGGTCTGAATGTCTGATGCTTTGTATCTCCACATTGTCATAGATGAATAAAATGGTGCAAGTGAAATGCTGGAACAATTGAGTCCTTTAGTCAAAAAAGTTTGTAGCTAGTAACTTGTAGCAAAATTCTTGACTTACTTCACATATATTAATTAAAAGTTTGTCTCATGTTTTAATCAAACAACTGATTTTGTTTGGGTCTGTCATAAAAAGTTTGTACTATTACGTACATGAAGATGATATATTTGAATTTGTTTGGATCAGCCGGACATTCATTAAAAAGTTATACCATAATAATCGTAGCTCTACACGTGTAATTACTTGCATAGTTTGAAAGAGGGGTGAGAGTAATTTTTATTTTATTTTATATTATTATGATGTAACGTATGGTGTTGATTATTATTATATTATTATTTTTCTGTAAGACTTTATAAATTGAAATAATTTTTTAGTTGATAGACAGGGAGTGACACGAAATAACAAAGACTTCGGAGTTTCTTGAGATATAATATACTTTCTTAAAAAAACCCGATTATTAGCGTGTGATTTTTCAATTGGTTGGGTTGAGATATGAGAATAAGAAAAGTTTGATAGCAATATTTTTATTGTAAGATGCGGTTTTGATTACTATAATTTTAGTAAAGTCAGAGGTGAAGGGCCAATTCGGCCAACGGACTGTTTATGTGGGAAAAAAAATTCAACTGAATTTTTTCTCCACATAAATAGTAAATTTCAGTTCAATTTCTGTGTTCATACTCATTCTCAAATAGAGGCTGAACAAGCCCGAAATCTGAAAACTAAAATTGGAGGGGGCTGGTGGCTGGATGAATAGATATAATATTATTTTATTTTATGAGAAAGAAATTAAAATTAAAATTTAGTAATAATTTTTACAAAATTTAAAATTTTAAAGGATAAATTGCAAAATTTCAGGGTTATTTAATATGGTTTAGTTTATTGATAGTGAGATTGGGGTAAAACATAAAGTTGTAACTTGTAAGAGAAAGAAAAGAGAAAAAAAAGAGAAAAAAATGGCGTTTGTGGAAAGTGGTGAGTTGAAACTTGAAGGGAGAAGAAGTGTCATAGTTTCTCTCTTTAAAAACATTGATAAGTGGTCTTTATTTGGTCTTTTCATTTCCTCTAAAAGACATCTTCGCTTAAAATGAAAAATTACATTTGTTAATCTAACTTTTAAAATAACTAAATAACATATTTAAAAAATAGAAATGGATATGAGAAAGAATGTTATTTTTTTATGAATATATTGGATGTTACGATATTATTAGAGAAACATAAGCTATTTTAGAAGTTTTGCATGGGCACACTAAAAATTCTCCCTAAAAAATATACCGTAAAAATGTACACGTGGGTTTCTTGCTTAATTTGAAAGAGGTGTGAGAATATAAAAAAATAATAGTTTAATTTATCATGATGTAACGTGTAGTGTAAATTATTGTCATCTATGTAAGACTACTGATAAATGGTTGAACATTTTGCATGCATGCGCTGCTAGAGAGTGACATAAGAATAACAAAGACTTCGGAGTTGTTTTTCTCTCGGAAAGTAATATACTTCCTTAAATGCTATTTTTTCAACAAGGTTATTGAAAAAAAAAGCCCAATAGCATTTAATTTTGAGTACTTTTAATGTGATAAAAAGCGCGACTTTACACATAATTTTTCGCCTTGTTAGATAGAGATGTGAGAATTAGAAAAATTTGATAACGACATTTTTATCGTAATGTAATACACGGTGTTGATTACTATAGTTTTATTAAGGATGCTGATGCACTAAAATTAGAATAGATTAATTTTGTAGTGAATAATTGATAAAATATTTTGCATTTACACTCTGTTAGAAAATGATACAAAAAATAAGAAAGACTTTAGAGTTGATTTTTTCCTCATGACCTAAAGTATGGCATGAAATTTTATTTTTCAACAACATTGTCGATCAGAAGGAAACAAGTAGAATTTTATTTTTGAGTATTTTATATATTAAATAATTATTTGCATATTTTATGTTTGTTGATATGCTCGAATTGGACATGATGATAATTTTTTTCTTGGCAATTTTGTTTTCCTAGTGATGTAAAATGCATAATCGACTATCTGCTCAATTAGAATGCAGTTAAGTACGAAATTAATTATTTCCTTTCATTGGATAATTAGTTGAAGTTTTTGTATTCTGATTTTTCCTGAATTTGATTTTGTAACTTTGTTTAATAATTAAGTTCACTTTTCGATGCCATATAGCTTCTTGCTCTTTTTCTTACGCATAAAATTTGAGGTATGATATGAGAGATCCTAGTTCAAAACTAAAATAGAGGATATTCTTTGTAAAAGTTAACGTAAAATTACTCCGGATTAAATTTCTTACTCCAAGCTAAGGTGGATTAAAATAATCATGTTTGGTTGGAGTTTAGTTAGAATTTGGTGGAGTAAGCTAACGAAGAGAGATAAATTATCAAATAATGTTACTCTCATTGTGGGACCCACAAGTGAAGTAAGTTACTCCACCTAGAGAGGTAAAGTAATTTAACCCGGATTAACTCAAATGCTACTCCATCTTACTCCTTCAAATTTACTCCTCGTTTGGCTCCTTAAAGATGGATTAAATGATTTACTCCACTACTTACTCTATAACCAAACATGACCAAAGAGTTTAAAATAACTTGACCTCCATTACTCATTTAAAAAAAGAAATATTTAAGTATGTACAAGAAACAAAGACAACAAGTCATTAGAGAATTTAATTCACGTCTTTACTTCTTTAGAAGGTAACTAATATGAAATGCATACGGAAAAATATTTCTTTACACCTTGTTTGGATGGAGGGTAGAGGAAGGGATGGAAGAGAAGGAAAAGAAAATTTTCTTTTGGATTGTGTTTGGTTGACAAAATTATGTCGGAGATGAATGATATAAGAGGAAAAATGTTTAAACCTGAATGTTTGTAATCAATGTAATTGATTTTCCTTTCGATTTGGAGTGTAACGGATGAAAAAAAAAGCGTTGTAGATTTTCAAAGAAAATATCACAAAATACCCAATCCTCTATCTTATATATATAATTATCATCAAAGTTTCGTTGTCACAAACTTACAATAGCCACCAAATTTCTTATTAACCTTGTAAATTTTAATTAACCAAACAAAAAATAAGACATGAAAAAAATTAAATTTATTTTCTCTTATTAATCATCCAAATACAAAAAAATTAAATATATTAATCTTCATTTCTAATCCATTCCATTCTATTATATTCTTCACCTAACCTCCCTTCCTCTGCTCTTCATCCAAACAAGGCTTTAAAGCAATGCAAGAGGAAAAAAATCATTGAGTCGTCATCATCATATATATGATAATTGGACACATTTTGATTGATCTTAAGGAGTCGACGACGTCAAAATTAATTGGAAAAGCCTACCTAGCTTGCTGTGGGTTTTGCATCTTAATTTGGATAGGCATCGGGGCGATTCGATAAGTTTGATAAATTTTGATCTGATGTTCATTTGAAGCGGTTTGATTCTCATCAAAATTTCTACTAATAGTTTTCAGATTCAAATATACATAAATTTTAATACAGATTGAATATCTTTGATTAAATATTAAACTAAATTTGATCTGATGTCCATCCAACTGCCCCTCACTTCCTTTGGTGGAAAGAATCTATATTCTCCGAAGTAACAAAATATTTATGTTTGGATCATGTCCGTCCGATCAGAATCTGAATCAATCGGCTCGAAATAGAAGGAACAAAGCTATTTTAAGAGTCGTACGGATTCTAATTGAACGGTCCAGATCCAAATAAAAATATTGTGCTACTTTAGTGATACGAATTCCTTTGAAAAAGCCTCACAGACTTGGACCAACATAAATGGATTGAAGAGATCTCGTCAACGGTGAAAGCCGTTAATTTTAAAATATTGAAAAATATAAATTAAACATGCTTCGAATTTATCATTTTCTATAAATATAATATCTACACCATATATATGGAACATGCACATAAATGACTAGATTTTAATTTTACATGTTACTTTTGTGATTATCAAGATAATTATTATGTGAACTTCTCCTTTTTTAATTATACCTTATTGTTACATATGTTTTTTTTTCTTAATTTGCTATTTTAAATGATTTTAGAAAATTGATTTTAAATCTTACATGGCAGAAAAATATCTCATTGAGAAACTATCACAATTTGTCAAAGAACATCCTAATAAATAAAAATTCTTTTCTTCCTAGTAAGAGAGGATTCTTTCAACATCTCTCAGTCTCAAATAGTATATTCTACATGCATTAACAACTCATAACGAGTTTATCTTTCTCGCTAAAAACTATAATTTATTGAGCATATGTTAAAATTACATAGTGAGTGACCAACAATTAAGGTGGCCATTTTCTGGCCATATAAATTGCAATGACATAAGAGAATCTCTTCAACATTATAATCAGGAGCATTTACTAAATAAAACATATAATTAGGAGCAAATTAGCGTGTCCTGTACTTATCAAGATGGTTTTATGACAAATTAGCGGCGGTCAAAGAAAAACGGATTTGATCCGGAGAGAGATGATGAATGAGATAATATGATAATTAAGAGTGTATAGAAGTATGATTAGTAGATAAAATTGTAGTTTATGAGAATAAAATAGTAGATTTAAAAATTAAGATAATTTGACACATTGTAATATATTTTTTAATCAATAAAATCGTTAATAGTTAGTTAAAGCCACTAACTTTAAAAATAAAAGATGGTTAATTTGAGCGTAACTTCAAAAATCTATCGAATTAACTTCAAACAACAAATTCAAACCATCGAAATCAATCTACTTCAGAAATGATGCGTGTACATACAAAATTTTGAAAGTTTCGAATTAATTTAGTAAAAATTCAAGCGGTAAAAAAATGAATTTTTATAAGTTATTTTATGTATTAATTTCTCATTATTTTTTCTACTGCCTGACTTTGTACTAAATGAATTCGAAAATTTCAAAATTTTACATGTGCATGCATAACTCGTGAAGTAGATTGACTTCAACAGTTTAGATTCGTCATTTAAAACTAATTTGAGAAATATTTAAAATGGTGATCATCAAACTCTCTTAGTGAGTACATCGAGTTTTTTTTTAAAACCAGAACGGACTGCCAACACGTTCTTGATTTTTTTCCAGTTTTAACCGGAAAAACGGATTGCCAATCCGTTCTCTACAGTAACTTTTTTTTTTTTAGAGTTTGCTTATAAAATAAATCAGATATTTTGTTTGATTTTGTATATTAACAATAAGATTAATGAAACAATTTGAATATTTTTTTTTGTGTATTTTGACTATTTTATTATTTTATCAAATCAATGGATTGATTTTCTATATAAAAAAATAAATAAATATTTCCGTGAAGAAAATTAGAAGAAAATATAAAAGTGAAATACAATAACAATACTAAAAATTTGTATCTCTGGATATTTTTTTTCTAGAAAATAATGTCTCTGAATGATTAATGAACATATTTTTCATAATCTAACAACTTTTATAGCAAAAATCGATTCTGTTTTAATTTTTTTTCAAAAACTCGAGTATCACATGCCAGCTTTATAATTAGTACTAAAATGTAACATCAGTACTATATCAAGTTCGTACTTTTTAATAGCAATGCTGTAACCAACGACAAAAAAACTGACTGATTGGACTCGGGAAGGAATCGTCATATGTACCGTACGTATCTGCATATTCGGTGGACATTTTATGGATCTGAATAATTAATTTAATTGTCAAACTGAATAATGCATCATTTATTCTGGAAACTGATTAATTAGAAGACTAAATGTTTTTATTATTTACACTCGTTATATATTTTTATCATTTTAACAAAGGGTAAAATGAAAACTTTATAAATTTGAAATTAGTTTTAATAGAAACACACAAAAAATGAGTAAATTTGTGAGTTTTAAAATATAGAAGGATACATATGATATCATGCAGAGAGAAAAATAAGACATTTTTTATATTTTTTTTTAAGAGTATACATAAAGTTCTCCCTAATATAATTTAAGTCGTAAACTTATGTATTGAATAATTATAGACTTAAAATGAATCCTAAAATGTCACTAAAATACATAAATAAGATCAACAAAGGGACTAAAGATAGCTAAATCCCTTTATGGACAACAAGTTCACAACTGGATATGCAGTATAGAGCAAAAAAAAAAAAAATACATATAATTTTTGGAGATTTAAAGATGATGGTGGGAACACAAAATATGATTCTCATTTAATTACAAGATTGATATATCCTATATTATATGCCATATAACAAAAATAATGGTATAGATACGGTCAAATGTCAATGACTGCGTAGGAAAATAGGCATTATTTATAATTAGTTATTTGTTCCAATTCCTCGAAATTTTTTTAAGAAGAAAAATAATAATGAAGAATTACTATTAATTCAAAGATAAGCCTATATATAGAGTGTTACAAAATACGAATTCAGATCAAGTTAGATTCTGACCATTAATTTAAGTTTGCAAAGAACATTAAAACATATTCCTTATATTTTAAATATACTCTATTTTTTTAATTCACTTTTAACTAACTTCACCGGCGTCAGTTAAGATGGGAAACAATATTCTTTCCAGAGTGAGTCTAATGTCATATCACGGGTTGATTCTAATACGGGTCAATATTTCTGTTTTTAAAATTTTAATGGTCGATCCGAACCGTTCAACATGATCCCCATATAAATATCTACTTGCAGACCGAATTTTGTATTTTTTAGAATTTTTTTTACTATTTTTTAAGATAGGTAGAAAATCACTTGGTCTGAAAATTCTAGACCATCCAAAAACAATGATTTTCTAAAAAATATAAAATTTGATCTGCAACTACATATTCTTATAAAAATCATATTGAACTATTTGGATCGACCGTTAAAATTTTAAAAATAAAAATATTGATCCATATTTCGAACTAAATCGTGACACCGACGCTTCTTCCAACAATACAAGCTTGTTAATTAGGAATTTTCATTGTAGCATTAAATCTAAGAAAGCACTATTACACTATTCAAAAAGTGTCAAAAGGTGGGGAAAGGAGCCTATCTATCTATCTATCTACTTTTATTTGGCCCTATCTGTTCGCCCCTATTTGTTCGCATATACATAAATTTTTTATAAGCAGTGGCTTCATATTGAATTTCTGTCTCTTTCCCGTGTGCTACTGGGCCTTTGAAAACTCGATTGAAAGGGTCTCAAATGAGAACTAAATTTATGTCTTGAAACAGAAAGTAGTTCAGAAAAGACAAAAAGAACTTGTAGCAGTTAATTCAGTGAAGTGATTGGTATGTGCACATAATGTATCATTTTTATTTTTAATTTTTTGTTGAGAAAAAAATTCCTAGGCATGAATGTCTCCATGTATCAATCTCATTAAATTATTAAATGTTTCTAAAATAGACCCAACCAGTCATACGTGGATGTAATTCTCACCATATATAAAGAAACCTAAGCTCTGCAAATTGTTACATTTGTTGCATTGTAATTTAATGCAGTGACATCAGTGATCAGTCAGAATAATTTTTGTTTTTTTGTTAATTAAATCGTCCATCTATGTAATAAAAAGACTCATAACAATTCAACTTGTTATAATTATATTCATAGAATGTATACTGTGACGGCAATCATTACTTAATTGAGATTTCAGCAAATTGGTATGACATACATAAATTTCATCTCTGTTTTAATATACTCAGGAACTACTATGAACTCAAAACATTAAAATGTTAACTGATCCTTCCTTAAGAATTAAGATTTATACATGGTTTTGTCATGTAATAATTGTGATTTCATTTAAAAATCGCCATCTTTTTGTAAGATCTGTTCTGGTTGCGGTTTGATTCAGAAAATTGCTCTGTTTTTGTTGGATTGTCAGAGGCATGATCAATAAATCAAAGGATAAATATAAAATTCAGATGTATGCTTTGTTTAATCATATTTTTCTAAGGAATCTCCCTCTTTGGTAAATCAAAATTAAATAAAAAATAGTAGCTATGTAGTCAAAATACTGGTACTTAGTGTCAAAAAAAAATACTGGTACGTGCACTGAACTGTCCTCATTTGAACATAATGAAGTCTAGTATCGATTAACCGAAATTCTAAACTTACCCCGAGAAAGACATTCCTCGTTGAACTAGAAATTTAGATTGCGGCTTGACCGGCGTACGTAGGTCCTCGATCGTATTGAAAGCTCTATTTTATATTTTATTTAATTTCAAAGCTGTTATGATGTAAAAGCTGATTTTTTCACAGAAGCTGATTCATTCTATTGTATATACTGATTTTAGATTTTGTAATGCTGATTGCTTTTCCAGATGTCATGGGAAAATCTTTGTTTGCAATGTTTTTATTGCATTAACAGCGACTCGATTGGCGCTGGTCGGTGCTTCGTATTATAAGAATCAACTCCTTGCTTTCTCTGACCGCGACAGCATTTTAATTTCATTACAAGAAAACCCTCACCTGAAACAATGCCACATCACCACTATTAATTGAATTAGTATTGCTGAGTTATCAGTAAAGCAACCACCTATCACTCAGTTGTCACCTCAGAAATCATGCTCTTTCACTGTTTTATTAAACGAATGCGACTTGGTATATGGATACAAATCAGGATTAATTGAATCTATCTACATTCTTCCATTGACAATGTGGCTTGATATAAACCCTAATTTTAATATATTATTAGAGAAGGCTACATCATCACGTTCACCAATCCTTGCCACTTTTCCATTAATGCATGCTAAATACATGGCGATAGATTGTGTACAAGTCTATCTCAAACAGAGAGACTTAAAACAGGACATGCTCTTGCTAAGTCACGGTATCATCATATATGCTCTAAGCAGATTATTTTTAAGTGCTCTTCCATACATTCACCAATGGAGGCTTCCCTTGTCAACTAATAATTACAAAAATAAAATATAATTATGTATAATTCTACCTCAATAACGTTGTTTTTTGAAGAACTGTATAACTAAATAATAATAAATATTATTGTTTCAGATGTTTTCTATTTGATATGATGTATGGATCATGGAATGGAAATCTCCATTTTTTGTACAAATGGAGGGGAAGAGAGCTAGTGTTGGCATGCGGTCATTAGCGCAGGAAACGTATGATCTTTTATAGCCTATGAGATCCCTCAAACGTGGAATGTGTTCTGTCAAAGTAAAAAATATATATTTATATAATAGAAAAATTGATATTGTACACCTTTTTTTGGTAATTGATATTGGACAATACAGATGAAGAAAATCAAATAATAAAAAAAAGTCTCTAGAACTCTCATTCACATTTAACAAAGCAAAAATAAGTAATACCATTTTTCATAAACACTGTTCAATTAATATCATTGAGACTCATAATTTGAAGCATTTTTCGTATAATACATGTTACATTTTCTATTGTAAACCTCAAAGTTATATAATAGACTTCTAAAAGAGTTGGAAATGCTCATATGTAAAACAACCACGTCTTGGGACGGTACTATAAATGGAAATGAAAAATATTAATTTATGTAAAAATGACAAAGATTAATTGACAAAATTATATTTTCAATTTATAGACTGCTCCTCACTACTCTCTATTGTTTTCGTGTTGAAGGTCTTAGATTATTTTTTGAGTAAAGGTTGGAAGTCAAACCACCAAACTATTTAATATTCACAATAAATTTTTCTATTCAGATTTCGAACTTGCGACCTCCCACATAGAGAAATTGCATTTGCTAAAAGACCAAAGGGCAATTTCCAAGGTCTTAGATTTGAAATCCACAAAATAATATGAAGTGATAATTTTGACTTCCATCTCATTTTTTTATTTTTTATGTTTTAGTACTTAAAATAAATAAATAAATAAACAGTACATATTAGTCCATACAACGCTAATAAGATCCGACTAGCCTCCTCCAATTGAGAATAATAAATGATTCTTCATTACTATCTTGGCTTATTTATTGTCAATTTTCACTTTCGTCTTGGAAAGAATTGTAATTTTATGTTTTCATTTTCCCAAAATATGAAAAATGAAAAGGTTATATATCCTATCCTTCTATTGCTCAACTAGAGTACTAACGAGATGGAAGCAATTTTTTTTTTATGAGTCTTTCTTGATTTATTATCAGGATTCTTTAATTTAATAGAGCAGGTGAATAAAAACAAAATTAACATCTTATTAACAAAAGAAAAATGGGAAAAACATCAATAATCAAATATAGCAAATAAAGATTGTAATTTCTTTATTTGAATTAAACCAAAGAAGCATAACGGTACCATACCAGCACCAGGATAGACGACTGGTACAGGGAGAGGACAAAAACGTGGCAATTGGTACCGGTACCGATCCTGGTACCGGTTCCAATACAGGATCAGGAGGCATAGCGGGGGACAATGCGGCGAAAAAAACAATACTGGTACCGGTTCTGATACTGGTACAACATCAAGTTCCAGGAAAGGAGCTAGCATCGGATAAAACAGTTTACTGAAAAACTGTTAGAAGAGAGGAAGACTGTACCGATGCTGGAGCAAAGCAGCCAAAATAAATTAAATCAGTTTTTTTCTTTTTTAGGTCACTTAACACAATTGTATTTCTTCTTTATTGCTATTTCTTGTTTCCATACTCAGTTGTTTGAGCGTTTTTTCATTTACCTTATACCGGTTACAAAAATTTTGTACCTATATCATTATCAATGAAAGCAAATATGAACTTGACTCGTATTTTTTCTCAAGAAAGATCGTAATTTCTTTCTATCAGTTTTGTCTTTTTTACGAGCTATTTGTGGGGCTTTGTTTACAAGGTGACAGCATGTGGTCAAACACGCCACTTGTATCTAGTGATATTTTCATTTGCACCTAAAATATTCGAATTTTTAAACAAAAAATAGACAACTTAAATTTAATTTCAATCAATTATTTAGTTAACTTCAACCAATCATCATGCTGACATTTGAAATCAAGGAAGTCAAATGGGTTCCATTCCGGCTTCTATTTTTTATTTTAACGCATTCGATCCGATTGGAAAATTTGACGAAATTATCCGCAATCAAAGAGTTTTGCTTGAGGTCAATTAATGCAATTCCGGTTGTTGGCAGCAGTATTTATCAAAAAAAAAAAAAAAAAACAAGAGCGGAGTAAGAAAATAGAACAAAATTATGCAATTTTTTTAAAGAGAGCATGGTTGTACAACGAGGAAGGTTTAAATGTTTCTATTTTCTATGTCTTCAACTCTTCATCATATCTTTATTTTTAAAAATTATAATAATTCAAAATTTAAAACTTAAAAAATAAAATAAAATTATTAGATATGATATATATCTCATTTTATCTATGCACATGTAAAAAAATATTATATTTGAACTTTGTTGTGTTTGCCATCAAGAGTTTATAAAAATGTACTGATGTGGTTAATTTCTACACATTTTTTTTTCAACTTATTGAGTCACATAGAAACTTAATCGAAATGTGATAATTTTTTACAAGTACGTAGTAAAAATCATGTAGATCACATCTAGATGTTTATTTTGATGTTTATGATTTAAATTTTGAGTTATTAATGTTTTAAAAATAGAGGTACGGTGGAGGCATACAAAAATAGAGGCATTTGAACTCTCCTCTTGTATAATTATTATAAACAAAAAAATATTTTTATAAATTCTTTTAAAAAAAACATGACAACAGAAACATATTTTCATAACAAAAAAATGTGAGGCAGGCACATGCCTCCTCTAGGTAGGGGTGAAGATAGAGCGGATAGTGGTAAAATCATATCACTATCTCCTTTTAATTTTCTAAATATAGATACGGATCGGATATTACATGGATATGGATATGGATACACATATGGATCGGATCGAAAATTTATTAAAAAATATAAAAATATTATTAAAAGAGATGTGCTAATTTGCTTTGGGAATTAAAGATGATGTTTTACTTCCTACTCATATCTTCATTTTCAAAGTTTAAAGAGCCGATTCGAGCCTTCCAACACGATCTTCATATTAAAATGTGTTTGGAGACCAAATTTATATTTTTGGAAAATTTACTATTTTTTTTAGAATTTTTAAAAATTAGTATTTTTCTGAATTTTTTTATTTTTTTATTTAATTGAAAGATATGATTTTTAAAAATTATAAAAAAATAGTAAAAAAATTCCAAAAAAAATATAAAATTTGATTTCCAAGCATATTTTATGTCTGAAGATCATGTTGAAATGTACAAATAGACTATTTGAACTTTGAAAATAAATATTTGAGTGAAAAGTAAAACACCATCTTTAATTTCCAAAGCAAGTTAGTCCATCTCTTATTTAAAAAATACTAAAATTTACAATATTTATCTAATTATAATGGTGAATAACATATATTTTATAGTATATATATAGAGAGGTTGGCTAAGCTCAAAACGTTTATTCCTAGCCTTAGGAACAAACGATTCGGTTCTTCAATTTTCAAAGTCCAAACGGACAATCTAAACCGACAGATGTTTAATCTATATTAAAATGTACTTGGAGATCAAATTTTACATTTTTTGAAATTTTTTTACTATTTATTAAGATGGTTTGAAAATTGCTGTTTTTTAATGGTGCAGAATTTTAATAAAAACAGCGATTTTCAAACCATCTTAATAAATAGTAAAAAAATTCCAAAAAATGTAAAATTTGGTCTCCAAGCACATTTTAATATAGATTAAACATCTGTCGGTTTGGATCGACCGTTTGGACTTTGAAAATAGGAGAACCGAATCGTTTGTTCCTGAGGCTAGAAACAAACGTTTTGAGCTTAGCCAACCTCTATATATCTATATATATATATATATATATATATATATATATATATATATATATATATATATATATATATATATATATTAAACTATATAGTATATATCTACTATTTGAATACAAATAATTAAAATATTAAACCATATTTGTATTCATATCCACACGGATTTTCGTATATAAGATATTCACAATCTAATTTTTCAAATACGGATCACATATTATACACACCATTTTCACCCCTACCTCTAGGCCGTACTTGCTCCGTTAGTGACTATTAAATAATGTGATTCGAGTTGGGAGTGTAGTGGTCTATTCGATTGAATATTCCTATTCGGTTGCAACCCGAATAGAAAATCTATATTTAGTCCGAATATGCGGTTTAGAGTATATTAACGGTGATAAAAAATACTGGGTTAGAGTATATTAACAGTGGTTTATACTACATATTAGTATATTACTGTATACTTGAATTTATATATATGAATTCTCATTAAAATCTGCATATATAAGTCCGCATAAAAGTTCACATAAGTAGCTGCATACCGTATGTGGTATGCGGTGGCTTTCCGCATACCGCATATAAACTGAATATTAAAACACCGGGTCTCTTATGAGTTTGAAGTAGGTACAAATAATTGTTAGGGAAAATATTATCTCGTATTACAAACTATTTAATTAAGTTCTTGTGTGTGTATTTTTGGTGTAAATTATATATTCATCACTAGTACATAATACACGTATGTGTTCCAATTATCAAAACAGAATGCTGCATGCTGGCATCATCGTGTTCTGTCAATTTTTATGCTATCAGATGTTATCATGTCATTGATTTTCTTATAATGACAACAAAACCTCAAGAAATTCTAAAATTAAAAATTCTTTTCTAAAACGATGTAAGAAGTGACCGGATGAAAATGAAGCAAAGAATTTTGATTGGCAGCTTCTACCAACTATTCTCAAAATGGAAAAATGAAGTAAAACATTAACTAATTCTTACCGGATGAATATTAAGCAAAGAATAAATCGTTTATCGACTGGTGCAAATTAAAGAAGTATCACTATTTGCTAGAAAATACATGCATGTTTACTATCTGATTGATTTCTTTCAAATCGAAATTCCATTCAGACAGCTGCCGTCAAGATTTTAAAAAAGAAGAAGAAGTTCCGTTCACGGCCTGTTTTGACAAAATTCAAATCATGATCAAAAGAATATCAATAACATTTTTTGGATTTCAAGTTTTCAGTAGCAAAATATATATAATTAATATATATGATGATCG
>JAJHPF010000024.1:1433300-1458300 GCA_024447775.1 Carex cristatella | reverse complement strand
TTATTTTTTTTTAATTAGTGGTATAATCCGTTTTATTACTAAACAAAAGTTTTACACACTACATTTTTCAACTAGCTCCTCACCTACTACAGACATTTACCTCACAAATATACCAACTATTCCCGGATCAATCCTTTTACATCATTCAATCTAAAATTAAGCCATTAATGCACCAACTCCTGCAGCTAACTCCTATTTTTCATGCGCTGGAAATCCAACAATTAATTATATACATTAAAGTACAATTTTCAAAGAGAGCTTGAAGCTGTTAATTCTGACAATTGTTTTCTTTCATAGATCATTAATGTATATGTGGTGCTTTCTTTAATCTAGATGTATAGTACCTTATTTATGTATTTCTTTGTTTTTCAAATAGAAGATTTTTTTTTTGTTTTCTTTATTATGTGGTGCTTAATTTGAATTATGTTGCTTGAGCAGCCCAAATTCACAAAAGGATCAAATATGAGTTTGCCTTCTGTTCATATCCGCTCCTGTCCAAACCAATTTTGATTTTCTTTAATTTCAATCTGTATTTTCTAACTTGTAAGCTTCGGAATCGACAATATATCAGTCCTTTTCATAAAAAAAAGGAAAACAAAAAGAATTAATACACCAATCCTTCTCATTCCCCTGCATCTAATTCAATGCAAATAAGACAAAAATGAAAATAACTTTAGTGTTAATTTCCTACAAATTCCGTTAAGACACTAATCAATGTGTAATCATAAAGCCAGCTTTATTCTAATTTTCTTTGATGGACAGAAACATAGAGATAATATAGTCTGAATATTCTATACGCAACAAGAAATACTTAATTTTTATCATAATTTAGTATTTGAGTTACCTATCATGGTTGTTATATATTGACTGACATAGTAATTTTACTGACTTTCTATATATAACATTAAAAAAAAATGTATCAATCAATTAGGATGCCATCACATTTATATTACATGTTAAAAGAAAAAAGAAAGTAAACTCATCCTAGTTGATTATTTTGAGGTACATTTATTTTACATAACTTGTGAAGGTTTCTATTGACATTCATAGTACTTTCTCCCGACTTTATATAGAATTAGAAATGTACTAATCAAGGGAAACCGTTAAAATTATACTGTATATAATTCCAGAAATATTGTATATTCTGTATGTAATAATTATTAGTAATGCATCGATCCCTAAGTTATTATTTCTTCATGAACAAGGTTATACAGCCATATTATTGGTACCATTGTTCTCGTTGTATACTTGTAGGTACATCGTTATTAAATTTGATTGCATTAATTATTGCAGACCTGATCAATGATGCTGTTAATTTTTTTTTTTTACTAGATACCATTCCAGATTTAGTGCATCTTCATTAAAAGTGCTGCTGGACAGGGGGTCGGAGGGTTTCCATGCATGTTATTTTTGCAGTAATTCTCTCTTGTTCTGGTCTTCTGGATAGAGATCAGATTAATTAATTAACCTGCCACGGTGGGATATTAACACCTCTTCTCATGAGGTGTCTGATCACTCAGCATGACAAGTGGGCCGGCAGGCAGATAATGTCGTCGCTTCATTAGTCTCTCCAGTGCAGCAGATCGATGGCCTCTTCGCATATAATCTTTTTCATGGCCTCTTCACACCTTAAGAATGCTAAGCGTAGTTTCCAATTTGTACTATCATTGCATATATATAATTTATACATAACAATCACGTTTTACTGGCATGCAATAAAAGAAATATATATATCATAATGAAAAAAGTTTGCCTGTTAGGTCTGAAATTTAATGAAGAACAATCCTGGACATTCTCAGCTAATACTACTGAAGCACATTAATGTCCAGCTAATACTACTGAAGCACATTTAAGCACAATATTTGTTAGTTATCAGTTTTTGTACTGAGGTAGGTTCAGCCATTTTGTGTAGTATATACATGTCAATTACCAACTATGCTTTACGGTTAAATTAAACTGTCTCAATCGATCCGATGCAACCTCAGCGCGGGCGACTAATTAATCCTAGGAGTCGCCACCCCGTATACTTAACTATTAATCAGTACAGAACATGCAGTTTATTATTCTGCTTATGAAGCGCATAATTACAATTATTTAATTTTACTAATCAAAGAACCAAAACAGGTTTTCCATTTATTACCCATAATTCAAAGATTGTAAATCGTCTCTATCAAAATACTTGACCTAGCTAATTAACACGGTTAATTAACTACTGCTAAAGGTTGCAGTTAGTAATAATTAATTTACAGATCAACTATGACCTCTTATTCAAACTTAGACCCTCATGTCTAATCAAGTTATTACAAAAAAAATTGCTGCCTCTACTGCAAGAAATAGAAACACATGTTTAGGGGTTGAACAGCTGCTTGAAGTCTAACTTTGCGGATTCACACATAGCAGGTAAAATAAATACAATCGTTCGGCTATTTTTTTTTCCTAATTAGAATTTTAAATTAATAGATATTATACTAATGTCATTCATAAAGCTAGCTGGATGGTTTTATTGTGAAAATATATTGGTGAAAGCCAAACATATTAAATTATTTTTTCCTTTCAAGCAATTAGCATTAATTTCTGTATACATCATACTACGTATATATATACAAGAATAATTAAATTAGTTTAAGTATCGAATTCAATGATTATAATGTAATTAATAACTCTTAAATCTTCTGTGCAGTATGCTATAGCCAAAGATGAATCAAAACAAACCCAATTTTCATAATATGATCAATGTAAAAAAAAATGAACGTACGGTTTATATTAATTATTATCATTAATTTGAATAAGATTACTTATATATCATGGGCATAATTTTTTTTTTATATATAAAGATAGAGATAAAGTCTTAGAGAATAACGATCTCTCATACATATATATATATATATAATCATAGCTACTAATTAAATTAAATACTGATTTTCATCTCTTAATTCTTCTTAAATTAAGTTTAAAAAAAATATCCGTACGTCTTGCAAGTAATGCAAAATTCATAGCTAGTATATTTGCAATTCCTGATGAAATAAAATATCTTTTTTGGTTGTCATAAGTCAATCGATCGCTTTTGAAAAATTAATCAGTTGAATAACTAGTCGCCATCAGACAAATTTCCCTGGTCTTGGTCAGCAGTGCAGTGTTGACTTCAATCCAAGGCTGCCTATTCATAAAACAGAAGTCATATATATATATATACATGTAGCTTGCATAAGTACATGACATTTATATAATATTCCGTCTACATACAGATGAGGAATAGACTTCTATATATTCCTATGAAAAGTTAGAAAAGAAAACAAACCCAGAAAAGAAATATATATCAAGGAGAAGTTGTTCCCTTGGTTTGATCTTTTTTATGGCAAATGGTGTATGAAAGTAACAATTTATGCGTGAAAGACAAAACGACAAAGCAGCCAAAGTTGGTAGATGTGCTCTCCATTTCTGCAAAAATGAAGAAATCCATTACAGTTAATTAATTACTAAAGGGTGTGTGTGTTTGTACGTGTGTGTGTGTACACATATATGCTCACAGATCATGAGGATTACTGACGGTGTTCTGTTATTTTGTGCAAAATACTATTTTAGGAGTGAGTCTATGGTATGCATATTACGGAGTGGTTTGTAATATATATGAAGCAATATTCTTATTTTTAAAATTTTAACGGTCTATCCAAATTGTTAAATATGATCTTCATATGAATATGTACTTACATATCGAATTTTACATTTAATTTTTTTACTATTTTTTAAGATAGATAAAAATTACTTAATTTGAAAATTCTGGACCATCCAAAAACAATGATTTTCTTCATATCTTAAAAAATAGTAAAAAATTCTAAAAAATATAAAATTGGGTCTGCAAGTATATATTCATATGGGAATCATGTTGAACGGTTCGGATCGATTATTAGAATTTTGAAAATGAAAATATTGATCCATATTACAAACCAATCCGTGTTATACATAGCACCATAGACTCATCACTCTTATTTTAGTATCTATATCTATTTAGTCCATTAAGCAATTAATATTTTATTTTTGACAAACATAATTCTTAAGCATGAGCTATAAAACCCCCAAATTATATATTCTAAAACTATGTACTGAGTTTCGAAACTACTACTGTTCATACGACAACAATGTCTTAACTAAATTGTGTTATTAGATATGTAGTTTTTTTTTTTTAAAAGTTAGGCAGCAATTGTCGCTAACAGAGATTAAAAAAAAGTTATTTACAGGTTAGATATGTAGTTTCAACAATTATCTTCAAAATAAGTTTAGAAGTTTGCTGTGTAATTCAACAATTAATTTTCAAAGCAATCATAATTAACAAACAGCTCCAATTTCCTTTATAAACGGAGAGAGGGCCGGGTGAGCACCAAACTATATGTACACGTGCGAAATGGACTTCTGTTTTAAATTGTAAACACAAGAAAATTTGCAACGACTTGCTCAGTATTTGAATTGAATTTGTGAAAATGGAACTATAAAGGAATAGAGAAAGAAGACTGTTGTAACTTATTCTACAGGAATTCAAGAGAGAGAGAGAAGCCAAAACAGGGGAAAACATTAAATATTGCTATCATCACCATTTTAATTTCTGAACCGGTAAGATCAAATTTTGACCCGGTTTGTGCACTTGGCATCAAATTCTTAATTACAGTCTGGAAAGATATATAGGCTGCTCAAATTTAATTGCACGGTTCCTCGGTTTCACACACCTTCCTACAGACCCAATTCGATTTGATGCATGCACAGTCTAATATACCGGTATAAATTACTAAAATAATATTTTGCTTGGACTTTAGGTCCATATATAGTGGTTTAGACTTAATTAGCTTGTGTGCCTTGCTTAAGTTATTGACTTACCAAATCATATATGACATTGGTGGCATATACTCAACCTCTTTAGAAATATGATACCATCTGATTCAAATTTCACTATACTGACTGTTCACATTTAAAACCTTTTATACGCTTCATTGATTACTTTTTGACGGACTGGTGAAGTTTTAATTAATTAATGCCACGTGCATCATTCTGTAAGGGACATGTATTAATTAACTAGGGCAATTAGAAGAAAAAACAAATTAATGAAATGCATGCCTTAGTAAAAATAAATTAAATTATATATCAAGTACAATCCTCTAATAAACAAGGAACTCATAATTTGATCGGTTCACCAACCACTCTAAATAAAAGTCTAAATCAAATATAGGTTATATATATATAATGCTTAATTAATTATGAGCATATCATATACCAAGAGAAAATAGAGCTTTTGGTCAATCTGTTTAGAGAAAATTAATATCTGTTCAACTTGAGATACACACACACACACACACACACACACACACACTTGTCAAATTAACTTTAAAGTTTGCAACAAAGCTTGGAATTCTCTGATAAACATACAAATATTCTTGTTGCTTTTTCTTTCCCCTGGATTATTTTATTTTCTCTTTTTCTTTAGTGCAGAAGGGTTACAACAAATACTAAATAAAATATCATATATCATTGTACCATGAAAATGTCAATCCATTATCTCCTCTTAAAATTTAATTGTAAACTTGAAGACCACTACTTGTAATTTGCACATCAACAATATTTTTGGCATCTAAATTTAATTGAATGAGTACTAGCTAGTTGTTTATGATTTTACTGCATCGATCTCATGTCTCTTTTATCTAATTTATGGTTTTCACCAACGCGTATGCGATATATCATATATGACGTCTAATCATCAAATTTAATATCTGGCTTATAGCAGGTCAATTTTTTGGTGGTATAAGATAACAAGTAAGCAGTGGTTTAATCTTTGTCAAGTCATTACCTAGCTTTATGATATTTTTATATCCATATATATATATAGTACTACTACTACTATGCATTAATTGAACGACATTAATTTGTTCGGAAAATGAAATATAATGAAAAATGTGCATGTAACATATGATAATAAGATAATTACTTCGGTTTGTTTAACTCAAGGGCACGCTATCTATATGAGCTTTGGTTTAGTGTTGGATAAAATTAACCTAATTAATTAATTTCTACTAGTATATATATTTTTTTTATTCGATCTCGCCAACTTTCCGAGGTAAAAATATATTGTTATATTATTTTGCAATCATGTATCTCTTAATTAACAACTCAACAACAATCATGTCTAACAAATATTAGAATTGCACGTATATGCAAACTTAATTTAATCGTTTTATTATCAAGACACTTTACTTGTCATTTTCTCTTTTTTCTTCATTCAAAGGCCGTTTTCACTGAGATCAATTTTGATTTTTTGGAGTAAAGACATCATTTTCATAAGAATATAATATATTGCATAATCAAGTCGTCGCAACACACATGCATAATTAGTAGCTTCCTTCTCTCAATGGTATTCTTAGTTTTTGTCTCCTTCAAGAAATCTTTCTTTTTTTCCATAAGAATATTTCTAATTTATCTTGTCGCTTTCTAATTGAAAAAATTATAAACAAATTATATAATCATGCATGATCAACAAAAATTATTTTTATTAGTTCATGATGTATTGTATATATATTAGCCTCCTCAATCTCAATTTTCTAATTATACCCCTGAAGTCATGGGCAAATCTATTGTCATTTTAACAGGCCATATACAAAACACTATTTGTGATCATCATTTTTATTAGGCTTGCTAATTACAAAAAAAAATGAAGCTATGAGTATATCCAAATTACAACTTGTTCTATGGAGCTATGACTATATCCAAATTATAACTTGTTAATTCTATGGATACCTATTGAAGGGTTGTAGGCAATATTAGCACTTCAGTAGACATTACTTGTTCATTATATGGATACTTTTGGAGGAAAAATGAGAAAAGCTTTTTGTCATGCTTACATAATTAGTGTTAACTGTAATGGAAATATAATTTTTTTTGTTCTCTTTTTCTTTATGTTTTTTTTCCTTGTGATCATTGAGCACATGATATTCATCGATGAGTCCTTTTTTTATTATTATCATGAACATATATTTTTCTAATTTATTTATATATGTAGCTTTAAAGTATATATCATTCTATTCCAGATTACATGCTTCATCCAATTATATTAAAACCTAAAAATAAATCATATGTTTCTCAACAGAAAGAAGATACAATTTTTACAAATAATTCAAACCTTAATTTTTTTTAATAATATATAGATAGTATTTATTTGCTATAAATTGGTATGAATTACAAGAAAATGAATCAACTTTTTTTAAATATAAGCAACTCTTCATAGTATATACACTATCACTGCTACAAAAACATTAAACATACACGACACATCATACATGGATGTAATAAAATATTAAACTATCAATGTGTGAAGGAAGGACGCGCTCACGCAAAAATGAGTTCAACCATACATACACGGTCAATTAAAATGAAACAGTGTACTAAAGTAACCCATATTTGTACATGGACATTTATTAATGAACTATGTACGATTGGAGGTCTCCATACACGATTAACAGTTCATAAACTGTGTATGTTTTGTCCAAAACTCCAAACACGGATTTCACACAAAACCGTGTAAGATTCATTCGCGCTCTCAACTAAACTAGTTCAAATTTTGTTTGTAATATGTATGATTAATTTAATTTGTATAAATCTGTGTATTGAGTTCAATTGCACTCTTATGAAAAAAAAAATATATACACAAATTAAACAATACAGAACAAAAAAACAAGATAAACAAACAAAACATATATTGATTAAATTCT
Source organism: Carex cristatella (assembly GCA_024447775.1). NCBI lineage: Eukaryota > Viridiplantae > Streptophyta > Magnoliopsida > Poales > Cyperaceae > Carex > Carex cristatella. Next base: position 1,450,555 of record JAJHPF010000024.1, on the reverse strand, counting down.
TTTAATTTCTATGTTATTTATCTAGAATGTCTCGTGAGCAAAATGATTATTATTGTTATTTATGGCTTAGTGAATTGTTGTTATCTGAAACGATTATTGTTGAAATTTGGGTATATTGATTTTCAAAATGTCTGGTGCCAAGCAAAGATTACTTTGTTGAATGGCCTCTCTTTTGAATTGTTGAGTCGATAATAGAATTGAATCGGTCTAGGCATGCCTAGCAATTTTTGAACTGTTTGACATGTATATATTGATGAATGTTGTAAAATTATTGAAGGCTGAATGTACTATATATGTGATGCAATATGAAATGATTATTGTTGAAATTTGTGTATATTGATTTCTAAAATGTTTGATGCCAAAGCAGAGATTACATCGTTGAGTGATCTCTCTTTGAACTATTAAGTCGATGATAGAATTGAATCGGTCAAGATATGTGTTGCAATCTGAATTTACCTTCCAAATCTGGTTTTTGTGTTTTATTAGAGCCTATTGATGATGCATAATTGATGATGAAACTTTACTACTATTTACTTTAATTAGTACTAGTCGATGAAGCTAGGTGTGAGCTACTGAAGCAAATATGACAATCTTTTAAAAATAATAATGTCATTTCTGACAGAGAACAAATATGAGCATATGGCTCATTAATATTCTAGGGGTTCTCTCTCTAACTTAAATAATGTCATTTTTCCCCTTGTTAGTTTTTTTTCTCTATTTTCTTATTTACCATGACTTGTCGTGTTACTTGAATATACAGGTACTCATCTGAAGCTAATGGTAATTCTTGATAATGAGAGCGGGAGGGAGATCAAATGTGATGTAATTCCAAGAGTGTACGTCATGTTTTCTTCTTGATGCAGTTCTCTATTGTTTTCTTATGGGGAATCAAAATTATCGATTCAGACAATTAGGGACCTAACACATGATTTTTAGAACCATTAGATAGTTTAATTTTTTACTTAATTGTTTTTTTTACTTTATTGTCTTTACCTTGTTTAATTTTTTATACTAACATGTTTTATGTGTACAATTATTGACTTGTTTTTTTCAAGACAAACCATGGATAAAAAATTGCTATTGAGTTCAAAAATATCGAAGGTCACTGTTCATGTGGTGTTCAACCCGACTAACTAACTGGACAGAATTGCAGTTTAATATCTTTACATGAATTAAAGGTGTCATTTCAAGACAAACCATGGATAAAAAATTGCTATTGACTTCAAAAATATCGAAGGTCACTGTTCATGTGGTGTTCACCCTGACTGACTAACTGGACAAAATTGCGGTTTAATATCTTTACATGAATTAAAGGTGTCATTTCAAGACAAACCATGGATAAAAAATTGCTATTGACTTCAAAAATATCGAAAGTCATTGTTCATGTGGTGTTCAATCCAACTGACTAACTGAACAGAATTGCAGTTTGATATCTTTACATGAAAGGAGCCTAAGCAAGATCAAATGCCACACATACGTTCTGTGAGCCCCTCCACACAATGACATTCTTGATACATAGTTGTTTTAAAATGAAAACCTGACCCATACAGATAAAAATGTTAGTCATAGAAAATAAAGCAAACATATCTCATACAATGTATATGTATGTTGTATATTTTGTTGAATTATGAATGTATATATATGCTAAATTAATGCTGATTATATTAATTGTTTTTGTTTGTTGTACGTTGAATGAATATGATTGTTTTACGTATATTGTACATGTTCAATACATTTTGAATTATGGATATGTAATATATATTGTATGTTTAATAATTAGAAAATATGAATGTGAGCCGATTATAAATCGAATAAAAAGACATAAATCATATGCGGTTCATAAAAACAAACCGCATACAAATAGTGACATACATGATTTAGCTTTAAACAATCGTGTAGGGTTTCAAAAATTATACACGGATCTCTTATATAATCTGTGTTATAACTCTAGTTATTATACACGGTTATTATGATCGTGTATAAATCATCAGTTTCACGGAATTTTTTTATATATATCACGTTTTATTTGAAGAAACCGTATACAATAGTATTATATAAATACAGTGATGTAATTATGTACAATATATTGATTTTCTCATACACAACGCGTGTAGATACAAGTTATAAAATCGCATGTCATTAACTTTTCAGACCGTGTATAGCCACATTTTCTGTAGTAGCGTACATATGAACATGATTATGCTGCCCGTTGTATGAATCCAACACTAAGGAAATATTTACCTGCCAATTCCGATTTTTTTTAAATGGAAAGTATAACAAATTTCTTAACCAAACCGGCCAATCCGTTGAAAAAGTTACAAAAATAGCTTACACCGGATTTCCAATCCGGTGTAGCATGAGAGGGCCGGACTACACCGGTTTTCCAATCCGGTGTAGCCATTTTCCCACCCGGCTGATCCATTTTTCTCCATCTGCAGAGCAAAAAAAGCTCCACCGGTTTCCCAATCCGGTGTAATCCGGCCCTCTCAAGCTACACCGGATCAAGAATCCGGTGTAGACTATTTTATAACTTTTTCATTAAATTAGCTGGTTTGGTTAAGAAGTTTGTTATAATTTCCATTTAAAAAAAGAAGTCGCCGATTCCCACCAACAATTTTTTTACACGCTTGTTAAATTAAGAAAGCGACATCTCCTTTACGAATTAAGCCAATTTTGCATTTTTTTTTTTTTTCTTCTCTTCATATTTTTTTTTATCATTTTCTTTTTCCAAGAAGGGAAAGTGGGAAACAGAATCAGAGACTCACACCAGTGGGTCGGGCAATAGTTCTCTAATTAATTAAACCGAACCCGGAAGGGTTCCACCGTCGGCGATCGAGCCACAAAAATCACAATTTCCAAATAGCCCGTTTCTTCCACGTGTCTCTTTCTATGACCGCTCGTCCCATTCACCATTCCCCTTTACAATTCAATCCTTAATTTTCCCTCTCAGCATTCCCTCCATTTCATTTGAAAACTGCACATCCGTTTGTCTGCTACAGTCCAAGCGGCAGGCGCCCGTCTGTTTTTGCTCGTGCATGTATTAAAAAGTCAATAAGCTTCTCCAATTTTACATTGAAGATTGACTGGAGAAATAAGATCTCTTGCTCTTATGATCGCCTATAATAACCCCCCTGCACCCACCAACTCATTTGGACTCACTCAACTCTCACCTCTCTCTCTCTCTCTCTCTCTCTCTCTCTCGCTCTCTAAACCCCGTCCACGCGAACTCAAGTTTCTCTCTCTTACTCTAAGAAACCTAGAGAGAGAAATGGGGAGAGCACCGTGTTGCGACAAGGTAGGGTTGAAGAAGGGGAGATGGACGGCTGAAGAAGACGATATCTTATTGAAGTACATTGCTACCCATGGAGAAGGCTCATGGCGATCTCTACCAAAGAAAGCTGGTACATATCTCTTTTCTTCTTCCTAACTTTCGATGCCCACTCTGAAACAAAACTAATTTGATTCGATCGTCGAAATGATTCGTTACTGATCGTACGCGTCTGAAATTTCCAGGACTGTTGAGGTGCGGTAAGAGCTGTAGACTGAGGTGGATAAATTACTTGAGAGCTGATGTCAAGAGAGGCAACATTTCCAAAGAGGAAGAAGACACCATTATAAAGCTCCATACTTCTCTTGGCAACAGGTACTAAGTTTAAATTGTTTTTCCTTAAAATTATCATTTTTACTCTTCATGAGTCACAAAGATCCTTGATCAGCTATCAGTCCTTACTTGAGGTTGAGGGTAGTACAACGCTCTAAGCTCATTCGTTCTCTTCTCTCCGTTTTCTATTTAATTTGCTTTTCTGATAGTAAACAGAGAGTTATTGTCGTATATAGAAAACCTTGTTTTCCCGTTCGGTTTTGCTCTGTCCTCTTTTGTCCTTTGGCACATGTAAAGCTATTTTACTTTAGTTCACGTCAGGGATATTTGGCCAGATCCGCCAGAGTGGGTCCCACCTGTCAATCCAAACGAAACCTTCTAGCAAGGCAAACAGTAATGATGTATTGGTCCACTGATAGACACTATTAAACTAGGTCCAGCCTAGATTAATAAGCTCATCGGCCTTTACTATTGGTGGTGGTGGGCCCCTGGCCACGTGGAGCTCGGTACTCCGACGGGGCTCATGATGCACGTGGCCGGGGCAAACTTTTCATATTTGTGCATTGTTCCAATTATTGATGTTGCTCTCCATTTGTGTCGATGCCTTATATGTCCTTTTCACTGTTTTATGACACTTTATGAAAGGTTGAAACTTCCGTTTTCAGTTTTAAATGCAGACAAAAATGTTGCCACAAGGCCTTCCCGAATCTCGTGGCATTTTATACACAACGGTTTATTCATTTCGCTTTTCATATCTTTCTACTGATTTTGTTGTCTCATACATACATAATATTTTTTTTTGGTTGCATCTTGTCCAAGTCTTTTGGATTCAAATCTCTAGGCGGATCAGTTGGTCATGTGCCCATGCAATACACATGTGCAAGTGGTGATTATAATATTTCGACACATTCATCATAAAATTTAAGAACGAAAGAAACAGTGTTGAGATCTGAATAATTTGTCATAAATAATTTGAGATTCCGACTGACATCAATCAATCTAGTTGTAACATATCTTCTCTCCATGTTGTTTTCTTCTGACAAACTTATATATTATAACCGTGATTCAGCTGCAAGTTGTATTATATCATTAAAAAAAATTTATAAGATATAACCATATAATATTTCTATAAAATAATGGATTTAAGAGGATTTAGTAGACTGTGACGACAATAAGTCAATGATATCGATCCTCCACTATCACATCTAAATATAGTCACGATATATATACATTAATATATAACCAAATTTACACAAAACTCTGGGCGTGCATGAAACACAAAAATCCATCTTCCTTTAAAATATATTTGAATTCTTGACCGTATATCTGACAAAATTGTTACTTCATATTGTGTTTCTGTAGGTGGTCACAGATAGCAGGTCACCTGCCAGGGAGAACAGACAACGAGATAAAGAACTACTGGAACTCACACCTCAGCCGGCGGGTCCACACTTACCGGAAATCTGCTCCCGCCGATTCCGATTCCCCAAAAGTCGACTTGCCGGCATCCACCGAAACTGGCAAACGCAAGAAGGTAAACCGCACCAGCCGTGGTTCAAAGAAAAAATCCAATAACAACAACACGATGAAAGAAATGAAAGAAGAAAGCACGAAAGAAATTGAAGTCGTGCCGGCTGTTTCGCAATCAAACAGCGAGGATGGGTTCAGCACAGTGTTAGACCCAGAGATTGAATCAATTGACGAGGAAATGATCAGTGGCCTACTAAGCCCGGGCCCACTTAGCAGTGAGATGGATGCAATGCTTCTGTGTGGTAGTGATGGAAGTGAGGGTTGGGTCCCACAGGAAGAGAGGGCATTGAATCAGGAGAGAGGGAGTGGGGCAAATATGGTAAATGAAGAGAGAGAAAGCGGGCCTACAGTAACCCAATTGGGCCAAGAGGAAGAAGTGGGGTCGGCCCAAATTGATACAACCAACCTCTTAGATTGGGACAAGCTGGATTGGGACTTGGATTTGGGACAGGAATGGTCTTACTGTGATTCTACAGTTGATTTTAGGATCCCCAGCACGGATATAAATAATGGCAATGACCTAGAATCCTTTGCCAGCTGGCTTATGTCGGATCTTGTATGAGCTTATCGGGTAAAATTCATGTTTGGGTCTGAGGATTTTCTAATGACTTGTATAATTAGGTGAGGTTTTCTCATTTCTGGTAGGTTTTAATAGGGGCTGGTAATTGGCTGTTGGAGGGAATTTTGGTTGTTCTAAAAATAACTATGGTAGAAACTAAAACTGTGCATTATTCTCCTATGTTTATGGAATAATCAATAATTTCTCCTTCGAATTTGTTTCCATGTACAAACAGAAGTGGTGATGCAATAATAAAATCTTTGCGCATGTATGTACGTGTGGTCCTTATTTAATGGGCATTTCCATATATGGATGATTATGTATAGGTGAGTAGTGATTTATAAGTTGAGCAATCAATTTGTTTCCATCTCAGTAGGTGTGATCGATGGGGCATTGCAATGTATGGTAGCCTATTGGGTTTTAGATTATGTATGATTGGTGATTAGGAAAGGTTTTATGGGAAGTTTCCATTGGTTTTCAGATATTGCTGAATAAATAAAAGCATGTACGAGGTACGTATGTTAATTATAAACAAAAAACAATGGAAACATGGTTGTGGTTCTCATCAATTTGGATACCACCATGTACAATCTTTCTTCATCGATGTGTACTTTGTTCTCTTTCTGTGATTTATGATATGATAAAAAATTTTGTAAGTAAAGATTGGAGGTCAAGTCATCTAACTATTTAATATTCTTGTAATTACAAAAAGATTCTCTATTTGAGTTTTTAACTCATAATCTCTCACATAGAAACTATGTGCCTTAGCTACTAGACTAAATGTTAGTTCTTGATCTATGACATGATAATAAAGGTCGAGGTTTTTGTTCAAATTAAGGGCTTACAAAGCCTTATTCGAAATCGGATCTAAGCCATTCGATTAGCATCAAAAATCATATAGACAGTTTAGATATATGGAATCATTTAAATTTATTAAGTTTTAAATTTGTTCGTACGAATCTCAATGCAAATCAAACAATCTAACTTCGAATTTGAATCAGATTTGTCAAAGCCCTTTCAACAAAACCCAATTCCAATTTTAAATTCCATTTTTCCCTTTAGAATCTTATTGAAGGTTTTCTTTTGAAGTTACAATTGTTTTTTTCCCTCTAAAAAAATATTAGAATTTCTCTCAAAAAAATTATAATTGATTTTTTAAGGACCAAGTAAGATGTAGTAATGTACTTTTTCTGATAAATATTTTTTAGTAGGAGCTAGCAATATTATGTGCATATTTCTTACCCAAAAAAATCCCCAAAATTTTCTCAATGATATCTTTTATTTATTTTGGGTAGGGCTTTCAAGAATTGATAACAATAACAATGTTTAAAATATACAGTGTATCAATAAACAATTAATCATTCATAAATTATGGGGTTGTCTTTTAATATTGCTTCGTGCAACATACATATACAAAAATATAATTAGAAAAAAAAAATACGCCCGACTGGTAAGTTGGCAAGACCAATCAATGCATATATCCACTCATTTATGGATCATGTCCTTTCTTTCATATCGGTTATTAAAATGATGTAAATGTTTTTTCCTTTTCTGTTGCTGTATATTTCCTTTTTCCTGTCAATTATATATATATTCTTTTGCTGTCAAATTAATTCTCAGGTGACCTAAACCTTGTCTTCTAGTTCTTGGTTTATTTGATTAGTGCGCTTTTAAGTCTATTAAACAGGAAAAGAAAAATTAGTGTCTTAATTAATTGCCAGGAAAAATTAAATCTTTATAGTTTCATAGTTAAAATAAACGAGAACTAACTTTTGATCTAGTAACAAAGACACCTGACTCTAATGTGAAAAATTATGGATTTGAAACTCAGAAACTGAAATTTTTTTATGTAATATAAACAAAAGTTTGAAAATATATTGAACAGCTTGAAAATAGTCAAAATAAACGTACTCAATCTTGATAAATAATGAAAATAGAAGCAGGTAACTGCAAAATATTAATTTTACATTTTGACTGAATATCTATTTGATGCAACAATCACCGCAATTAATTATTAGTGAAAACGAAGATACAATTTCCACAGACTTGACTCTCCTTTTTACCTAATTTTAAAGCTTTGTTAAATAACATTGCTTAACATATGAAGTAGAATTCAACGTACGCTATGTGTCACTTGTGCTTTCAAAGGACGGTGACATCAACAATTTTGATCGGAGAAAAAGTTTCATATAAGATTATATTTTGCTTGTAAAGTGTGAACTATGTACAATTTTACATGGTTCATATAAATATTGGGTGGATGAGTTAACTAATTAGACGTCCAATAAAGAATTGATACATAAAATTATACTCAAAATCAATAAATTATACATATTTTCGGATAACAATTAATAAAAATTCGAACCGAGTGAAATTAGCTTTTTTTTTCGCTCCAGGGATAAAGAGGCGATATGCTCATGTGTCCTCTTAGTTCTCACTGTACCTCTTCTCTTTTTCGTCTCTATTTTCTCGAGCGAAGAGAAGAATGAAGGAGAACAAAAGGAGCAAAACCGAGTAGAGCCGAGAGCGTGATATTGTTCGAACTTAAAGCGTAGAGTTTCTACTCCAATCTCAATCGGAGTACAGCACAGCGGTGAACAGATCTAATTGTCGAAGCGCAACGACCATCCGATCGTGTGGAGAAATGGGAAATGAGGTAATAGGACAATTAGAGGGCTAATAAGTAAGATTGGATGATTATAATAGTAGTTTAAATAAATTTGTGAGAATAAATGAATTTAAATATAGAGATGAGGGTCAAATATATTTTTTTATCAATAAAATTATTAGAAATCATTAATATTTAAAAAATAGAATTAATAAATTCTACTCCTAATTTATTTTAGCGGCAGGAGGAATGGTGGGATCAAGGCGTGAACAACTTATACGTAGATAGGGATGGATCTAGCTGGTAGGGCATGCTTAGCTATCTTCATCATTTTAAATTTTTTAATTATATATATTAAAATTTAATAACAAAAAAGTTAGGTATTTATATGGTTTATTCTCTTAAAAAAATGTTAAATATATGCATTTATAGTTTAGTAGTTAGAATTTCACTTTATAATTGTAAAAATTTGAGTTAAAAGCTTATAATTGTAATTGTTGTTTTTAGATAATTCTGAACCACTGAAAAACATAAGTTTTGTAAAATACTTAGTAAAAATTATAAAAATATATAAAATTTGAGCTCAAAGCACATTTTAATGTAGAGATCATGTTGAACAGTTTGGATCGACTGTTTGGATTTTAAAAATCACCAAATTGAATATTGTAACATATTGTAACTTTCAAATATTGTAAGTGGATCCCTCCTCATTTTACAATTCAGTCTTAGTCTAAATTTTTGTATTCGCTCTTTACATGAATATTAGATTTTATAATCAAATGCAATATTATTAGTTTTACTAAAATCACATTTTAGAATGCAATATTGTAAGTTTTACTAAAAGTACAACTTTTTTAACTCTTCCAACATGCAACATGCTTTAAGAATATTTTCTATACTCTAGGTAAGAGCAGGAAATTAGCTTTCAATGATTCTTTGAAAAGATGTTTGGTGTTGAAAAAGATGCAAAATACCAAATATTTATATAAAATGAAAAATTAATAACTAGGAAAATGTTCATAGGCAGAGCAACTCTGCATTCGTTTCATTTTTTATTCTTTTCCTTGTAGTAAGACTTGTGTATTGTTTGTTTCAATTGTAAGACTCAAAACAGTGTTTTGTTTTGTAACACTCGATTTTTTTTTTTGAGTAAATTGGAGGTCAAGCCACTCAATTATTTAATACTCTTGTTATTATAACAAATAATTTCTCCCATCTGAATTTTGAACTCATGACCTCTCACACAGAGACCATGTGTCTTTGCCACTATACCAAAGATTGATTCTTTTGTAAGACTCAATTTAATTGATGCTTTCCAATTACCAAATATCTACGTATGTCGTTGGCTATATGGAAGGGCTACAAGTAGATCAAATAGTGGTAAAACTATATTTGTATTCATTTTTTATTTTTCAAATACATATTGAATATTAGAAAGATACAGTTTGAATATTAAACAGATATGAATATGGATATCTGCTTTTTATATGGATATTCGTAATATATACTAAATTATAGGAATAAAGTAATTTTTTTCATAATATATACTAAATTATAGGGTGTATATATATTATGTGAATATGGATAATTAAAATTTAAAATTATATCTGTATTTATATGGATATTCGGATATCAAATATTCATATTTAATTTTCAAATATGAATCTGAATAATAATATAACCCATTTGCACACGTAAGTCCGACACTTATTTTATACCTTCAACAACAATTGGATCATGTATAATTCTTTTATAAATGGTCATATTTTTTTTCCACGTGATCGTCGCGAATCAAGATCTTTTGGACAAAAATTGGCTATTTGTATGATTGTAACACACGAGTTATTATATGTTTTCCTTTTGAGGGAGGGTAAGATTTATTAATTTGTCGAATATATAGCAAGTTGTTATAAAATTTATGTTTGGGATAATGTTATACAATGATGTTTTGATATTAAGTTAAATAAAATTGAACAATTTTGGGTAAAGGTTGAAGGATAAATTTTTATGCATGTAACTTTGTTTGGATTTTTGTTGGTTTAGTGGATAAATCAGTAGTATATTTCGTTGTTTCTCCAAAAGAAATTTTATTTATTAATTAATCACATAGTTATTAATTCTGCAAGTTAAATTGGCATCCAAATGAACTTGGAAACTTATTCAAGAATTGAAAGGTCACTTCCAAAATTATTTCAAGGTCCAATTTTGAACACACTTCATTCCTCAATATCTCGAAAATGTCATGTCAGTTTAGCAATTGAAAAAAAAATTGCAATATAGTTGCTTTTACGCACATATTAAGTCTAATAAAAGATAAGAATACGTCAAAGTTTGATGAGAGTAAATAGAAAGTAGAGATAGAAAGAAAGAGAAATAAGATTCCACAAGAATATTGTTTGAAAATTTTGAAAGGCAAAGTAATTTGTAAAATTTTCTGTATCGGGCTCCACTTTTCTAAATTTATGAAAATATAACTATACAATTATTCGTGCGGCCAGAAATTGGGAAAAATTTTCTTGGTAGAAAATAATGAAAAATAAGAGAGAGAAACAGAAAGAGCACTGGAATTCTAATATTGATAGTAAGACCGGTACAAATGCTACCGATCATAATAGTGTCAATGTTTAGAACAGTAAAAGTTTTACCGATCCTAAGTCTTCAAAATTGACAAATTCATTTGAAAAGAAATAAATAAATCATAAACCTAGGAACCATATTTACTAGGTGGGCCCAAGCAGTCGTTTGGACTTTAGTACCTATTTTAACATTAAATCATACAAAATATTAAAGAAACAATTAGAACGATCTGGTGGGAAGAATACAAAAAACAAAATTATTTTCAAATGTAGTAATTTGCATTTCTCTAGAGCCACACAAATTGAGCGCACGGAAGCATAGAAAGTATATAAAAAGTAAAAAATCTAAGTTAGAATCGGTAAAACTTTTACCGTTTTAAACATTGAAATTATTAGAATCGGTAAAATTTATACCGGTCTTACTATCAATATTAGAATTTCAGTACTCTTTCCATTTTTCTCTCTTCTTTCTCATTATTTTCTACCAAAATTTTTTTTTCCAGAAATTGTGAGGTAATTGTGGGCTTCAATATAGCAGCTCTGTAGAATCTTTTACAATGGATCCGGACTGTCATTTTAATCTAAACCATAAATTTCTGAACCCCACGTCTAATCCCTAGAGATACTTGTCCGCTCATAGAAGACAAGGAGATCTGACAGTATAGACACCAGAAATTTACAACCTCTAAGATATCTCAAACTTTTAGTGTTTTCTGAAAAATCTAACTGTTCAAATACGTCCTGCGCTAATCTCAAAACACAAATAATACTGGTCCCCTCGCTATTCCCGAGCAAACGTGGGTCACTGAATAGTTGAGATATCCCAGAAAATACGCACTCGTTGAAGAGTCAGGCGCGAAGAATTCGTATCTACCGTTGAGTTGATCTGGACCGTTTATTTAACTTGACACGAATTTTAAAGCCTAATAATACTGTCCTCTATTTTTCTCTGAATTTCAAACCGGCTGAGATATCTTTTTTTTTTTTTGCATAATCTTTCTAAAAAAAAAATTCTTTCAGTGGTCGTTCAAGTGCAATTTTTTTTTTTGCATAATCTATGCTCCATACAAAGAGTAAAATTCTAATTATTTCATTTATTTTATATTATAAGTATTTTTACAATTTAATCTTACTTTTAAAAGAGAAATTAAGATGTAATGAAACTTTTAAAATAATATCATTTTTCTTTTTTCTCTATAAAATTTTTCCAACCACTAATCGTGCTTCTTCTTCTTAGTATATATAATTTAATTTAGGATTTCAAAATGCGATTTATTTGTATTCAAAATTTCATTATATTTTAATCTTGCCATTAATCATTAAACCTTTTATGGATCCTCTAAAATAGTCTAAACGCATCGTTGAAATCCACCTTAGACGTAATTTAAAACCTTCGATGAATGCGCAACTTTTTTTTATTAAAAATAATAATTTAAAAAAATCAATTATTCTTCCGTATTTTTTTTTTCCGAACGAAGGCTAAAAAATAAATCATAGAACAACAAAAAATTGTAATTTATAATTTAAAGCCTCTTTCTTGAAATACAGTTGCCCTACACTTTTGCTACCCCGTTTATTATATGGCAGATCACAAATCACGAGGTCACGTAATCTGAATCTACATCCACTACATTATCTCACCGTTTTAGTTTGAATAAACTGTTGGAACAGAATTCGAACTAATTCATGTCAAATATTTTTTATGGATTTTTTACTTCTCTCGAGTTACATCCCATACTAGTTTTTAACTTAGATGCATGAACTAACACTCTAAGATTGGGGAAAAATAGTTTTCAACTCCGTTTTTTTTTAAACTCTGTCTATGTTGTGAAATAAAAATTCCAAAATACGGAAGAAAAAAAATTCGAACCAGCGTTTCTGTTTCAATGATTTTGATTGTTGTTGCCATTTTGCAAATGTTATTCAATGAAACTAGAGTTCTAAATAGTACAACTATAGCATCAACTGTTTTGTTTTTAATCATATTTCTAAATTTAGAACCTTCAAAATATTGATGCGATAATCACTATTTAGATCCTTGAATGAAACTGATTTTTTTTTTTCGAAAAGGAGAAACATATAATTATTGTTTTCGGACAATATAATTGGAGATTTTTAAGAAATTATAAGTTTTTAATTTGCCTATTTTTATATGTTGGAAATTGAAGCAAATTCCAAAACAAACAAATAGACGGATGTTTTTAATAAAGGATTTTTATTGGCAAATATTATTTTAGGATTTTGAATAGAAAAATTATAGTGATTTGGTGGAAATAAATAAAAATATCAATGTCAACAGAGATAAATCAAAGCATGACTAATTCATAACAAACTACAAAATTTAATGACCTACAACGAAATTAACCCTATATATATTGCAAGTACCCAAGTACTTAAATATAAAATTATACAATATTTTTTTTTGTAGAAGTTGAAAATCAAACCACCAACTATTTAATTCACAATGAATCACTTCATATAACTTTCAAAGCCCGTATTGTCTTTCATAAAATAAAATTATAAAGCTTGCCCGTATATATTAGAGATATTCATCGCTTCAAAAGTAATAATGAACAAAGCTAGTGTGCCTATTGTATGAGAGTTTGGTGAGCACCTTAAAAAAATCTATCATATTAGATTCAAATGATAGATTCAAACTATTAATACCGATCTACTTTATAAGTGAAACATATATATTAAAAATTTTGAAATTATTGTATTCATTTAGTACAACATAAGGTGGTAAAAAAATTGACGAAATGAATGCATAAAATAACTTATTAAAAATACATATTTTAACTGCTTGACTTTGACTAAATAAACTTAAAACTATCAAAATTTTACATATATACGCATCACTCATGTAGCAAATAGATTTCCAACAGTATTGGAATCATTGGAATGGTTGTTTGAATCCAGCTCGATAGATTATTAGAGTTGTGATTACCAAACATTCTTAGTGAACACAGCACGGAACCGAATCTCATGTGTACATGAATTTCTTGCCAACAGATCCATATGTCTATCTTTTCATATTTCAGCGGCTACATTTGAAATAAGAAATATATAGAATTTTGTAAAAACAAACTCATACTTTAATTATAACCATTCATGTTATCGATAACGCGCGCGGATGGACTCTGCCGGTAGGAATTTTCTTTCCATATATGAACAGGAGATTTGGTTCCGTGCAATCAGGGGCGGATCTAGAATTTTCGTCAGAGGGGGGCAAAACAATATCGAATCGGATTTAAACACATTAAATAATTGGATATTTGATAAAAAAAAAATAATGCTTTAATTTATACTTTACAATGCTCTGACTTTTAATTTATGATATTATGACTTATAATTATAATTACCAATTATATTTCAAGAAATTTATTTTAATTTTAACTATAAATTTAATCCGAATTACCAATTAAACATTCAGAGGAGAGGCAAAACTAGTCAGAACCGATAAATCTCCCACTAAAACTCAAAATCCAGGAAAAGACAGCTGCTCCCCCTGGAATACACTGGGTCTGCCTCTGCTCGCAACACAGGGCTAGCTTTGTTTCGTAATAATAAATAATGATGTGACAATTATAATTTTATTATAGAAGTGCATGAAGCAATCAATGTTACTATAACATTGATCGACGACTGTTTAGGCAGAAGCGCGAGTCAATTGGTTCATTAGTCGAACTACTGGGTCAAATGGTCGATCGTTTAGTGTCTAATAATCTTAGTGGTAATATATTTATTATGTGTATAAGATCGTGTATAGGAAATATTCAAAACTATATAGTATAAAACATTTTAAAAAAACTGACCAAAATTATTCGAAAATATTAGGGATGATATGACATTTATGTATTGGAAGATCCTTTTATCCTAAAAGTTTATATTCTAATTAGAATTTATAATTGCTGATGTATAATACGAATAAATTTGTTGTGAGAGAATTTTACAATTTGATGACAAGTTCTTAAATTATAAAATTATAAAATAATTTAAGACACTGTAGTTGCAATTTGATAGGAAAATTTTGAAATTTTCGCTATAAGGCAATTAGGCAGTCATATATATATATATATATATATATATATATATATATATATATATATATATATATATATATATATATATATATATGTATATATATATGTATATATATGTATGTGTATATATATATATGTATATATATATGTATGTGTATATATATATATATATATATATATATATTTGTATAGTTTGAGTTTTCGTATTGATTTGTTTGAATAATAGATTGTATTTGAATACTAAATTACGAGGGCATATGTAACATGATAGTGGGTCTATGAATCTAAATTTGTTTTTAAAGGACTGATAATTGTAAATCGCATGTTTCGGGATTCAACTATTTGAATATTGTGTTTTTTTTTTTTTCCTGAAAATTTAGATCCAGTTGCTATTGTTGATTAAAATATACATACGTAATCTAATATATTTGTATGGATTAATTAAGTTTTGTTTGTAGTGTTGTAGAAAAACACGCTGTTATATAATTGATTACTAAACTTTGTAGAATGTTTTATTTTATTTTTTATTTATTTTTATTGACAATGTAGGTTGAGGAATCATATATCGAATGACTGTGAGGATATCGTTTTATGCCGGATTGACTCTATCCCACAAGCAATTACACAAATGCCTTGAATTGACGGGAATAGAGGCACTCTTAGTTCTTATCTCGTACACATTGACTCAAAAATAGTAGTTTATGCACCGCCGTTTATGATCGTTTGTTGGTATTTGATACTTTGAATTTCAGTGTCTCATGGCACTGTTATCCATCTACGCTGCCGTTTATGATCGTTCGTTTAAAGACTCCAATTCAAAGTTATGTAAGCTTCTCCTTTCTTATGTGACCAGACAAGAATTGAGCAATTTTTTTACAATTAGAAATTAAAAAAAAAAATCAAATTATCGAAAACAAAATAAAGTATTTTTTTTTATTTTATAAATGTTACTAGATCAATGATTCGATCTCATTGGATCAACTAAAGGGATCGAATCAAATAGTTTGATCTTAGTTTTTGCAACCGAATTTTTTACTTACACCATATTAAAAAAAAAAAAACCAAACAACTACTATTTTTAAAAAAAGAAATCTACTACGTTAGCCAATTGAATTGGCGGACCAAAAAGAGGCGGTCCGTCATTTCAATAACGGACCAAAAATAGAGTCCGTCAATTGAATCGGCGGATCTTATTTTTTTTTCCTAGTGGTTTGAAATCCCTTATTTTTGGACTTCACATGATGAATTATGTAAAAAAAGTTTGAGTCACCAATTCAATTGGCGGACATGGTTGAAATTGAATTATGTGAAAAATTATAGTTATTTGATTTATTTATTTTATTTTTTATTTTTTTGAAATCTTCACAGAATCTGAGAAGTAATGAGGGAAAATCGAACTCTTGATCTTTGGATAACTAATAATTTTAGGACTTTTCTCCTAACCAACTGTGCTACCTCTCCTTTCTAATTTTTTTTTTAATATGGTATAAATAAAAATTTCGGTTTTCGCAAATGGTTTGAAACCCGCTAGTCATTTCATCTCCTTTCTTTTCTTGTTTCCACACGGGCCTCTATTGGAGAGAGAATGATGGAATCAGGTCAATAGTTTAGCACTATTGATTTTTCACACTGTATTCTGTTGGTGTGGTTAGGAGTGTTTAAATGGTTTGGTTTGTTTGGTTTTAAACCGAACTGGAAAATTTTAGTTTAAATGATTCGATTTTTCGGTTTAAATGAATCGGTTCGGTTGAATTTTTTAATTATATCAGACTAAATGGATCGGATTGGTTTAAACTTTTCAAAACCAACTAAACTAAACCGGCCGAATTGTATTGATTTAAGTGTGATATATATTTTATTTGATTCAATCATTGCTTTCTTTCTTTCATTTTAGTTTAAATTTTAGAGTATCTTTATATTTTGTATGAAATTGAACTTGTGTTTGAACATATGTAATTTACTAATTTTCGTTAATAATAGTACCAATAAATTTACTTCAACCAAACAAAATGAAATTGTGGCAACAACAATATTGATCACAGAAAAGTTTTAAGTTAGAAAATATTGAAACTCTACAAGGATAGTTGAGTTTCAAGGCAGGACAAGTCATAAAGAATTTTTATCATTGCATCAAAATTGTGTTTGATAAATATTCACCAATGTATAGGCCTATAAGATATACCTAATTAATGTGCAAAATTTAATTACGTTATTATGCGTCATCCATTAAATTTCTGTAGATATTTTTTTATGTTAATTCTATTAGACAGTATCCGTCTTATTTTAAAATTCATAATCTCTTACATAGATAAAATAATTTAGATCAAATATAATAATT
>JAJHPF010000024.1:0-120000 GCA_024447775.1 Carex cristatella | reverse complement strand
AAAACCCACCAGGAATATGTTCATCTCCGGTTAAATACATTATCCTGAGGATTTCCTTTGGAGTCCGTCTGTACGAGACAGAGTCGGCATTTGCCGAGATCACGTTGGTACAAAGTCTCATCTCTGCACCCAACTCAGGGGGTACAATGAGACCCTCATCTTTGATCCCGCACATCGCCAAGCGATTTCTCAAGTTTGATATGTTATCAGTGAACTCAGCCACTGTATAATTGTACGGTTCGACGATTACCTGCTTCCTTTCAAAGAGCCAACCGCGTATAACAGCATCTTGAGCCGATTCCACACCTAGCAGTCCTGCTAAAGCCTACATAAATTTAGGCTTAAATTCATTATTTTCATCGGAGAAAATTACAATGATGGTCTTTAAAGTATCATCATATTGCCATTTTGGTCCCTATTAATTTCAATAGTAGAGGTCTTCGTGTTCTATGGACTATGGTGTTATTTACACATTTAATATCTTACCTCTTGCTAAATGCACAACTATATATTCATACACCTTGGAAAGATATCTACACCGTTTAAAAGTCCTCACTTTAATATTTTCTGTAATTATGCTGGGCATCACTAATTAGTGCCCTTTAAATGTTTAATTATCAAAACAATATCTAAGAATAGTTAGAAAGACTTGGTCGAGTGGCAAAGGCAATGTTCTAAGTTTGAAATCCGGATAGGAGATCAGATGTGGATATTAAATCAATTGGGTGGCTTGACCTCCGACTTTACTCCACACAAAATAAAGAAGTTAATTAGAAAGACTGTTTTGTGTACCCGCTTTGAGTAATAGCCGTCGAGGTTTGGATTTGTGCCTGTGTAACCGTTAAGACCTACATAAGGCACATAATATGAGGCAATCATATAGTGGAGGCTATCACTATATGGATCGAATGGAGGATCCAACTTGTGATCAAATGCCATATCCATTATCCTCGCCCAAAGTGTTGGACTAATATCGATCAAAGGCCGTTTGATTGGACCAAATATTGCTTCAATATACCTTAAAATTTTAAAAAGAAAAGTGAACATGTCAAAATTATTCATAGTTTGATATAAAAAGTTGGAGGCAATATCATGAGGCATTTTGAAAAATGAATCAACACTTCTATCTTTTGTTCTACTTTTAGAATGTAAGCACAATTAATTTATGTTTCCATAACTTAAAAAAAATATTAAATGATTGGTTTCACAACTCATACGCCAATGAATCCAGAAGTTAAATCACAACTTAGGTGAATTAATATGGATTTGATCCTTCTCTTAATCAGATATGCAACCAAAGTAACTGTTTTTCAACTTGGCAACATTTGTTTTGTTATTACACAAGAAAATAATATGCAGAGTAGAGAGGAGTAAAAGCAAAACCTAATATGACCAACTTCTTGGTATGCAAACTCTGTAATAATCTTTTGTGTGACCTCATCCAAGTTTGCTTTGCGTCCATCAATTGGTGGCGGACCGCCATGGGCCAACTCTGGTGCAATTTGATCAAGCCCAATGCCCAATGAGCCATGCAAGAACCACTCTGCTTCTGTAAACTCTATGTTCAGCGCGAAATGAAACGGAGGCTTGTCATATGGATATACCGGAACTGCTGTACGAGGCGGCATCGGTGCACATCTCGGACTATCATCGTCATATGGAATGAGATAATGAGTTAATGGTATTTCGGATACATTTATGGGACAAGTACCTAATGGAGGATGGTTAGGGCTTTGGGATTTTGTACTGGTATCTGGTGGCATTGAAGCTATAGTTGAGACTGAAAAGAGAGCACAGGTAGTGAACCAAAGAGAGTAGTAGATGGTTAGATCCATGGTGAAGTTTTTTTTTGTGAAGCAAACAGTCCCAGGGGTGCTTTTATTTATAGGTAGATAACAACACAAATCAACTTCTAAAGTAATAATAATGACACTTGATTTTCTACCTGTCAATCATGTATGGGTCATTGATCACGCACGCATGTGGCTCTTGGTGATTAAATTTATACTTGAAATCTAACTACCATCCTATATAGATAGAATGCATTTCTTTTGACAAGAAATGTGCATGTCAAGCCTCTAGATTTCATTAATTAAGATATCATATGTGTCGGGTTTTACAAAGTTTTGTTACAAAGAAATACGATAGCGACTAAATATGTGGGATTAAAATGTGTAAGAGATTTGTAATGCTTCCTGCTTCCTTGAGATTTCAATTTCACCAGTGATTTCCATCATTATCATCAGCATGAGGTGTTTAAGATAGAATCCATAATCTAATTATAAGATTATGTTTCGTGACCAAGCCCACAAAAATATTTGGAACAAACGTATGATCGATACTTTCTTTTTTCTGGGAAAAACTTGACAGTGGCAACGAATGATACTTTCACTTTACCACATTACCATATGATTAGATGCAGATTGCTACTGTTACTAGCTCTGGCTAGATCTACTAATTGAGGGATTCTTGTATTTGTCCTGTATGATAAAATTGTAGTCAGAACAGAAATTAAGTTAATTGATTGTTCTCTGTTTCTGTATATATGTCTCAAATCTCATGGCAATTTTTCTCAATTCTATCATTTCTGTTCTCGGAACCTTCGATGATTATATTTGGAAAAAAAATGAAAATACAATAGGATGATTCTTTTATTCACTAAAATACAAGCTCCAAATTTCTACTCGGAACACATAGCAAATTAACCTGACAAATATCTTAACCTGATGTACGTGATCAATATGTTTATTAAATAAATCACTTTCTTTTTTCTCAAAACAAATATTGTACATATATTACATTAGTTAATTATCACAAGGGGTTGTCTTCTTCTTCTTTTTACGAAAGAAAGTATCTGGCATCACTTTTATATTTATTATTTTTCAATCAAAACTTCAATAATGACGTACAAAGAGAATCAGTTTTTTGTTTAGTGGCAAAAATGACACACTCTATGTGAAAGGTCGATGTTTGGTAACTCAGATAGGAAATCTCTTGTGGACATTAAATAGTTGGATGATTTGACATCCGATTTTTACTAAAAAACAACGACATGCAGCGGAAATCTAAGCGTAATGTATGAATGATTTCCTGATATATTTTTGCTTGATAATTGAGATAGATTCTAGTTTTTCTCGTCTTGCCAAACACTCAATCTTAGTGAATTATTGCATGAAGTGTTTACACGTTTTTATCAAAATCTTGAATTTTTAATCCCCAATATATTAGTGGGTATAGGTTTTACACATTTATTAAGATATTATTATTATTATTTTGCTCATAAAAACTTTATTTTAGTTTGGGACCTTTGGTAGATCTTTCAGCCCTTGATCTATATATGTTAATATGTATAGGCAGCATAATTTGTACCTTTGTCCAAAATATGAAGTTTTGAATTAAAGTTCTGTACCTAACAATTTTACTTTGCCTCTATATGTTCTTTTGTGCATTTCACAATTTTATCTCTTTTAGAGAAGAGTGGGGCTATTGTACTATGCATAGCATAGATTGGTCTGTACTATGGATCAATATTTTTTTTTCTAAAGTTCAAATAGTTGATCTGAACCATTCAATACTATTTCCATATATATGACAATGTACTTGCATACTAAACTTTACATTTTTTAGATTTTTTTTTACAATTTTTTTAGATAGATAGAAAATCACTACTTTTGAATGGTCTAGAAATTTTAAATCAAGTGATTTTCTGTCTATCTAATAAAATAGTAAAAAAATTCTAAAAAAAAAAATTGATCGACAAATATATTTTTATATAAAGATCATGTTAAACCGTTCAGATCTATTGTTTGCACTTTGAAATTGACAATGGAGATATTGATCCATATTTTGGACCATTATGCGCTATGCATAGTACCATAGCCTTTCTTTTTAGAGAATATTCAACTTACAGGTGGGTAGCCTTTTTCTATCAATTTGCCAAGTAATCTTATAATTAGATGAATTCACAAGTTTGCTTTATATGTACTGGTAAACCTAAGTACCTATCAGTCCGTGGTACTGTCCTTTTAAATGGTACAAATGAGACTAGACATAAAAAAAAATATCATATCAGCCATAATTAAGTAAACATGTGCACAAGAATTTGAACAAATTGTACTTGATTTTCAGATGCTACAAGCCGGTTTTCCTTTTTTTAACCTGTAATGAGCTTTTACAAAAATTGTATTTGATTTTCAGATGCTACAAGCCGGATGTTAAACAATAGAGATTTGGCCTCTGTATATAAGCTCTTACAAAAAATAAAGGAGAAAACATACATGAATAGGAAATCAGAAAAACTGTACTAGGAAGTAACACTACTTCATAAGTTTTAATGGTTTAGACGTACGCTTGTGTGTGCATCACAAGTAAGAAAATGGATCATTTATCCTCACAGTCCGTCTATTAGAAAACTGAACATTTCTCTTAAAAATACTACACATTTTTTATATATTTAATAAAAGGTATAATTGGTATTTTATAATTTAAAATGAATTTTAATAGAAAAGGTAATGAATTGAGTAAAATTTTGATGAAATTTAGAAAGGTAAATATGATATTATGACTTTTATAGAGAGGAATGTATAATTTTGAAATTTTCATGAAATTTCTCCATAAAAGAAAAGGAAAAAATACAGAGTTTATATATTATTACATGGCTCAGATTGCAAAAAAAGTCAGTTTATCCCACAGAGAAAAAATGGGGCTTAAAGAAGAAACTTGCCCAGAGCCTGAAAGAAAATTTTGATGGACCCTTGAGAGGAATAATTAAAAAAAGTATAAAATATTGCTCAATTAATTCCTTTCTGAGTTGCCAGCAAAAGGATAGCCAAACAGTAATTGAAAGGGAAATTGATGCTTAAATTGTAATTTTGTTACAAATTTGTGCTGTCAGGGGGCAATTCAAGTAAAGGTTGGTTTACCTCATTCTGTGTAAATAGGTGAGCTGTGATGTTTCTCCTTTGAAAAACTTGAATTGCAAAAGAGCACCTCAATTGTTATGTAACAACACTTTTTCTCTGAGTTACTAATTAAGTATATGAAATTTTTATAAGTTGGATGGGTCAAACAGTCAGACTATAATATAAAGTGCACATGAACAAACATAATGTGCGGTTCTATCAATAATGGCCCAAAATTTGTATAATTCAAAGTTATGGCCTGGATGTGTGAAATGGCCGAAATTTGTAAATGGGCTTTAAGTCAAAGTTGTTTATATCTTAGGTTGGAATTGGATGTGTGAAATAGCCTAATTGGTAAATGAGTTTGTGCAAACCTTTTTTTTACTATTTAGATAGAATAAACGGCCTATTTAAAGAACTTATTCCGCCCAAATATTTGTGACATTATGCTGTCTTTAATTTGAATAAGTTTGCAATACTATTACATCTTGACTCAGCTTAATTTGGCGAGCATCCCTATTTGGCAAATACATCTGAACATATTGTCCAATTGTCCAAACAAACATGCATGATTCAAGTTCTGATTTGGGGCTTAATAGTACGATCGTTGCAGCTGTGCTAATTTTTTTAAAATGGAGATTCTGAGTCTAATTTTTTTTTTTTTATGCTACCGAAAGAAAATTCCGTATTGTTGATGTAACCTATATAAATAGCAGTAAATTGCAGAGTTCTCCAGAAATTTGTTGATAATTTCGTGACAGACGCAACCACAAAAAAAGTTGCAGAAAAAATAAATAAGAATTCTGTAATGACTTCTAGAAATCCAAGAAGGTAGTTGTAGGCACACTAAAAATCTCAAATTCAGAAGAAAGATGAATATTGATTTTCTCTCTGAATAAATAATGCCAAATGGGTAGTCTAAATTAGCTGATAACCATTTTGGATTAATTTTTTACATGTTATCTTAGCTTTCTTGTTTACTGGTATCTGTCAGTAGATTGCTATTATTTGTGATGTGTCGGATGATAGACTAGATTGTGCTATTTGTGATGTGTAGGTTGCTAGTTTTTTTGTTATGTTATGGTTGCTACTTGTAAAACTGGTTCTGTTGTTTCTTGAATGCAGAGAAGGAAATACGTGACACGCCATGACGTGACGTGACAAACACGCCGTGATTTGGTCACGTGACGTGATCAACTTTTTATTTCACGTGACGTGACCAAAATGGTGAAGGATGGTCACGTCATGCGTAGTCACGCCGTGACCATACGTGACGAGATCACACGTGACGTGACGTGTCGTGATGTAAATTAGTCATATCAATTTTTTTTTATATTTTAATTTAAATTGTTGAAAATTAAAAAAAAAAGATATTAAAAATTCTAAAATAAGTAAATAATGTTGTAAATATTATTTTTTTAAGAAATGTTGCATCTAACATTACTTTAAAATTTCAAATTACAAACATATATTAGACTAAACTAAAGAAAATAAAAATCACTACTACATGAGTACCAATATCACTGAACTTACACTAAAATAAAAATCTGAATACTCTATACATATAAAAAAAAAGTTTGATACTCTATGTTTCATATCATGACGTGATGTGGCGTGACGTGACTGGTTCGCATGACGTGACGTGACGTATATTTTCACTGGAATGTGGTCACGTCACGCATCACGCGAGTCGCGTCACGTAATCGACATATGTGATGTGACGTGACGTGATGTTAACATGACGTGACTAGTCACGCTGTGACAAATTTTCTTCTCTACTTGAATGAAACGGGCTAACAAATTTCCTTCTCTACATTTTTTGGAATTTTTTTGCTATTTATTAAACTGGTTTGAAAACCACTGTTTTCAATGCTCCAGAAATTTAATAAAAACAGCAGTTTTCAAACCAGTTTAATAAATAGCAAAAAAAAATTCAAAAAATGTAAAATTTGGTCTCGAAGTATATTTTAATATAGATTGAACATCTAACGGTTTGGATTTGTTATTTGAACATCAAATAGTAAGATATGACCCCAGTAGCACTTCGGTTGAAGTGCTACCGGAAGCAATTTAGCCATACTATATATATAGAGTAAATCTAGGGTGACGTGCTCACCAAGAGGGTTTGGTGAGCACGTCTCCAAAAATATATCGGATCGGCTTCAAATGACAAATCTAAACCGTTGAAATCCATGTACTTCGTGAGTGATGCATGTACATGCAAAATTTTGGAAGTTTCGAATTCATTTGCTACGAGATCAAGCGGTCAAAGTAATGATGAAAAATGAATATATAAAACAACTAATAGAATAATTTATTAAAAGATTCATTACTTTGACCGCTTGACCTCGTAGCAAATAAATTCGAAACTTTTAAAATTTTGCATGTACATGCATCACTAACGAAGTATATGGATTTCAACGGTTTAGATTCGATATTTGAAGTCGATCCGATACATTTTTGGAGTTGTGCTCATCAAACCCTCTTGGTGAGCACGTCACACCCTAGATTTACTCATATATATATATATATATATAGTAGAATTAGGGTGCTCCTAAGTTCACCCAATCTCTTGTGAACTTGACTCTAAAATATATCGAATCGACTTTAAACGATGAATCCAAACCGTTGAAATCCTTCTACCTAATGATTGATGCGTCTACATGTGAAAATTTTAAAGTTTCGAATTAATTTAATATAAATTCAAGTAGTCAAAGGAGTCCAAAAAATTAATTTGTAAATCTTAAACTTTGACCACTTGACTCTATATTAAGTTAATTCGAAACTTTAAAATTTTCACATGTAGACACATCACTCATTAGGTAGAAGGGTTTCAACGGTTTGAATTCATCGTTTAAAGTCGATTCGATATATTTTAGAATCAAGTTCACAAGAAGTTGGGTGAACTTAAGAACACCCTAGTTCTACTCTATATATATATATAATGCCAAATGGATTTAGTTTTCTAAAAGAAAATAAATTATGCAAACTATACAATTCAAAAAAAAAATCATACAAACTATTGTGTCTTTTTCGCAGGAGCAGATCTACAATATAGCAAGTCACTCTGATAATTTTAAATTTTTAATCATGTATATTGAAATTTAATTGAATTTTCTTAAAGTTTTTATATATTTTAATTTTTCTTGTAAAATAATAAATATGTGCTTACAGCTTAATAGTTAGAATATTATTTTGTGATTGGGAATACTTGAGTTCAAATTTCAACCAGTAGAAATTGCATCTTATGTTTGAGACCTCTTCGTCTCAACTTTTTTCAAGGATTACGTGAATTTTACCTTAAAAGAATTTTATATGAATCAATTACTTATAAAACTCTAATTAGTAATTTATATGATCACTTCTAAATAAAGGGTTTGAGCAAGAAAAGTAGAAGACTCTGCCGAGGGTTAAAACTTAAAACTGTTAAAAAGTTTGGAGTTGTGCGGCTGTTAACTGCATATACTGACAAACGAGTAACGTCATCATGTGGTATGCTGACTGGTTTTCTAGAATTTTTATTCATAAATTTTTCTCAAAGGTGTGTTGTCAATTCATTAGAAAAAAAAAATTCAAGACATCAAGTTTGATTGTTGGTCACTTAAGCTGAAATAAAATGGAGGATATGTGATGTAATATTTTGATCTTAGTGATAAATGTGTTAATCTTTAAAGCAAATAGTCAATATATTTATAAAAAAAAATTAACATAAGTTCCAATAGTATGTTATCACAATAATAAGTCTCAACTGTTTTATATTTATTGTTGTAGGTATGCTTACCTAATGTTTCAAATTCTGCACTAAATGAACAAAAACATAAATATTTTTTAGTAGTTATGTAAAAAGTATTTTAATTATAATGCATTATTATATTCATAATTAATGACCTCTCATACCTTCTAGCATCAAAATCTAACAACAATACTAACATATTCTGTATATTAGGATTTCAGATAAAATAGTTTCAGAGGAGTCAAATCACCACAACAGAACAAAGGCTAAAAGTTCATACGTGCAAGAAATGTTCAAGTTGACGCTTTGAAGTGATTAGCCTTTCCAAGTTTCCATCAACTCATATTTTATTGGTACTTTCACTTTGTATAATTGTATGATACTTTGGTGCCCGTTTGAAGCAAATGAAGTCAAAGCATCTCACGGATGTTCCATTATTGATCATTTTAATTGACTATTCATGTTTTACTATATTAAATGTTCCAAATGATAGGTACAAGACATCTGAAATTACTAAAATTTATAAATTTACCAAAAATGGATGTTACAGCATACTAATAAGTATAAGATAAATAAAATCTAAGAACAAGTTATAACTTGTAGATTGTGATAAAAACATATCTAAAAGATGTTGGAGATGTATCAGAATCCTTTAAAAAAATATATATAGATTGAGATATATTTTGTCTCTGCATAAAGATGCATGACCAAATTTAAAAAAAAAAAAAAAAAAAAAACAACAACAACAACTACAAAGCTAAATATCAATACTAAACAGAGTCTTTATCTAAAAAAAAATCGTCTAATTTGAGCCAAGGACCTTGTCAATAAAAGATACAAGTTTACATTCATGGGTAAATCTAAACAATATTGCATGAGGTGACTTTGTAAGCCTGTAAATTAAGATTATTTTTTGGTTTTGTCCTTCAAATTTGTAATTATTATAAGTAATTGTCCTTTTAATTCTATATAAAATAAAATTACACTACAATAACTTATTATAACTCTCAAAATCATAGTTTTCTAGTATTGTCTATGTTTAAATTAAATTTATAAAAGAAGCCCCAAAATCATTTCGTTACTAATAACATAATTAAGAAACTCTTGGACCCACAACAACAACAAAAACACCCAAAATTTTATAATATCGGGAACCCAACCCAAATCCTTGCTTCCATTAATACAAGTTGCCTTGATACTGGTGTCACCAATCTAACCAAGCTTTTATTAAAATGATAATAATATAACCAACTATATATAAAGCTGCCATGATATCGATATCACCATCTAATGCATTAACTTGGTTGTTTGGTTTCTTCTTAGCTAAGAATCTACCATGGCTTTAAATGGGCCAGAAAATACTCTTTTTACAATTTGACCATTTCTTGGGCCCAATTAATTTCCTTCCTTTTCAATCCCAGTCACTGCCAACGTAATTCCATGTCAGACTCCAGCCTTTATCCTTTCTTTAATTTTTCTTCTTTTGAATTAAAGTCTTTGTAGGAAACCTTTACCCTTTCCAAACCTCTCACAATTAATTGCTCTGAAAATTGGTCGCACTAAGTATAGTTCAACTTGTTTTTCATGGAGTAAAAGGGACATTTCTAGGACAGAGATGAAAATAAAAAAAAGGTAATTTAAATTGGAGGAGCTGAAATATAAAATGTAAGTTGTATGACAACTAATTTTTGAACGCAAAACGGAATTTTAATAACTAAGTTACAGAGATACATTTAAATTTTTAAACATTTTAATATCATGAGGTGACTACGCACATCTAGCTCGTAGTACATGAATAACATTAAATGTTACACAAATAGCATTTAAATTCAAGCAATTTATTCATTTTTGGCTTAATTTTTTTAAATATGTTATACTAACAAAAGTGACATTAATGAACTCTATTTTTCAACCAAAGGAAATTTGTGTTAGTCTTTTTGATGACATCTTGATCTACAGTCAAAGCCTTGAAGAGCATGTTGACCACTTAAGAAAAACACTGCAAATATTTACAGAAAATGAATTGCATGCATTGATGAGTAAATGTCAATTTGGTACTAGAGAAATAGAATACTTCGGTCAGATTATTTCTTAGTAGCTACATTCAAGAAAATGATCAGACAAACAATTAGGTGCTGTATAAAATACATAGTTAGCAAAAAAAAAACTAATTAAGACATGATAAAGAGATCGAATAAAGGGAAATACCTCAGTCAAATCTCAAAAAGTGTGAGATCTGAGAACACATAAACTGCTTCGGAGCAATAATTAAACTGTAGCGGTTCTGATTAAGAAATTAATCCTACCTTTTGAGACGCTAGTAATTAAGCTAGTTTATCTAAACTGTTATGAAAAAAAAAAAATTCAAAATTCAAAAGGCTGCCAAGAATTAGACTGATTTGCTTCATGGTTTTAATCATGACATCTGAGGTGTCTTTGGAATCTTGCTGTTATATATATTAAAGGCCATAAGCCTGCTGCAATAATTATTAATTAAGATACTCTTTTGCCTAATATACCCATTAAAATATCCAAATTACTGCATGTCTACTCAAGAATCTCACCTTACATATGTCCTTAAACTGTTTTTATATTATCATAACAAAAAAAAACTTCATTATATTTTCCTTTTCATTAAGAAAACAAATATTCGATATAAATATGTAGGAAAAAAAATAAAACACTTGTGCCATCCATATTTAAACTATAAGCTAATAAACGAAGAAATGGGACACACAATGAACCGGTGATATATAATATACATAATTAGTGCCAGATAAAATATTTTTTCATCCCACCTCTAGAAAATCATAAATTTTGATTTCATTACAATTTTGTCTGCGAGAATAAATAAAACATGAAAACTTCTAACAGTGCCGTACGATAAATTTTGAACGATTCGGATTTGAGAATAGAAAAATGCTTCTTTTCCTTCTAAAGGAAAAGAAGTAGATTCTGAGGAAGAGGGGTTTGAGTATTGGATTCAGCTACTGTCCTAGTCAAAAATAAGCAATAGTAGCTGCAGTAGCAGTTTCAGGTTTAGAGACCTTTATTGGACACCCATCAACTCAGTATATACCTATAACCTATGTCCATTGGGACCCACCACATGTCACCAACCACCTTTAATCCTTTATACATAACTAATTCTACGGACTTCCTTGGAAATTACTAACAACACCTGGAACAGACCCGTACACAAACAAACAGAGGAAACAAGATCTACAAAATCTGGTTATTTACTTGCATGTTTTTCACTTTTTCTACGGCTCATTTATTCAGCCAAAAAACATTATAATTGACGATAGCAACTGAGTATATATTTTGGAATTCTTTAAGCATTCAAACTTGTCAGTACATAAAAAATGAGTATATACATATTTTTTTATCCACTATTTTGTTAAACATACTCTTACAAGTAGACTTTCAAGTTATGAAAATCAAATGCAAATAAAGATAAATCATATAAAAAAATTACTACAAATGAGAATTAATTTTATATTATTCATAATATTTTACTTTAAACTACATTGAAAGCAAGACAAATGTACAAAAAAAACTTGTAAAAAATGAAAATCAATTGACTCTGTTTCTTTAACATGGCTACTTATATGTATATGTTATATGTATATTGAGCAAGACTATTTATATCATCTGAATATAAATTTTCTAAAAACACAGTTTTCAAACAGTTGAAATTCTTAAAACGTACGTATTTGTTAAATGAAGAGGGTTCAAATGCCTTCATTTTTTGTGCCTCTATTACGTCTCCATTTTAAAAAAACTTTAATAACTCAAAAATCTAAAACTTAAAAGTCAAAATAAAACCGTTGGATATGATCTACATTATTTTATCTATGCACGCATAAAAAATTATGACATTCCAACTTTATTTTGATCGTCACCAAGAACTTGTAAAAAGTGTACTAATGTGGATAATTTAGAGACGTTGATTTTACAACTTATTGATTAACATGTAAACAAAATTGAAATGTGATAGTTTTTTATGAGCACATAGAAAAAATAACATAGATCACATCCAACAGTTTTATTTTGATTTTTAAGTTTTAGATTTTAAACTATTAAAATTTTTAAAAATGAAAACACAAAAAATAAAGACATTTAAACTCTCATCTTGTTAAATATATAGATTCTCCTGATATACAAATTTGAACTAATGTTAATATAGACCAGGTCTACCTAAATTTAATATTCTGGGCTTCTGGCGCAGCAGCCAAGGTGGTTAATGGTTGCCTGAGGCCCTGAGCTGAGAACGGAGAACCTATCCAAGGCTCACTAACCAAAAACACCTCTACAATCTGTGCCATTATTTTTCATAGCAATTAATGTAAATTTATTGGGGCAGTATCAGTACAGTTCAAGTCCCACTTAGCTAGACACTCTATAGTCTATACCCCACTAATTTTGTTTTGTCATCTCTACCGCACTAATAACAATCCCTCCAATTCCTCTGCAATCACACTTTATTTTATTCCACGCAATGATCATTATAATGTAAATGTTAGGTTTTTGTAAATTACAAATAATACATAAAGACGTGATGCTATATTTTACAAATTGCATGTTTGCAAAGGAATGGAACTTTGATCGATAATAACATCATTGAACTTAAAGGGTAATTGTCGAACACAATATGATGATATCTTTATGTCAAAAAAGACTACCTGATATGAAATATCTTTAACATTATTCAAGATAGTCGTCGATAATTTTATATCAAAAACAGACTACCTAATATGAAATATGTATTTATTTTCTTTTATAATATAATTACTATTATTTTGCTAACGGTCTAATATATATATATTTTTTTATTTTACAATTGACAGTCTGGCAGCAAAACTGTGTGTGACCTTGACATGGATATACCATTATGCTATGTAATTTTAACTAAATAGCTATTTAGTTTAAGAAAGTGCAATGCCATGCAATTTTGGGGGAAAAAAACTGTAGAATGCAGAGGGATATTTAAGTCTTTCCACTTCCCTGTGATACTTCATTAAGGAATGTTAGCAAAGCCAAATCATTACAAACAGACACCTCCAAATGAACTTTCAAAGAATAATATATTTTAAAAAGATTGCAAAGATAAATCTGCCAGCAAACAACTCTTTCTTTTGTTTTTGTTTTCTGTCTTTTATTTTAGTGACACAAGCAAACAACTCAACCAGCTTGGCATGACCCAAAATTCCATTAATCACACAAGCTATCCTCTAAAAGAGGTCTTTCTCATGACCTGAATTTGAAAACAACATGTGTAATATAGACAAATATATTGATAATAAAATATTACTTAAAAAGAAAAGCTAATAATTAAATATGCTTAGATATGTAATCTGTTTCTGACAATGCACTTATTTTCAGAGGATCTGCTGTCTTTACCTGCGCAGAGCATATTCTCTTTCAAAAAACAAAGGAACACAAAAACAAAAACAAAAAGTTCTTGCTAATTGGTAGCTTTGGAGTCATGTTTGAGTCAAAATTTTAATGGTAATTAAATCAACATCCCCTTCAAAGAGGTTGTACCGTATGTCCCTATTTGATTTGAGACCACACAATTAATTACAATTAATTACACTTAATAGTGAATTCTTCCTACAAGTCAAATTTTGATTTTGATCGAGCGGTTCATGTTAAAATCAAATTAGAAAGAATGTCCATCTGGTATATACAGTCTACCCTGTCGTTAATTATTTTATTTTATTTTATTCTTCTCCTTAAAAAGAAATATTCCAACTCAGAGCACGTACAATAGCTTATGATAAATGTTTATACAGCAATTCTTGAATTTCTCAATTATTCAAGCAATTTTGTATATGTTTTCACTTTTCAGACCAAAGGGAAAATATCACAAATAAATACAACTCTATATATATTAATAATTCTACAAGAAAGTTCTAATAATGGTGCCTAAGTGAAATTTTTGAAACAAAATTACTCAGTAGGAGATCATAATTTGATCCTATTAGTCTCTAGTTATCGCGATAATAACACTACAAACCTAATTTAACCTCCTCAATTAAAATTAACCAAACCCTAATCCAACAATGCATCGATCCAGAGATGTCATCTTCAACATCTTACACGACATTTCATCTACACAACCATTTCAACCTCTTAATAATAAATATTACAAAAAAGAAACACAAAAAGATATAAACCCTAGCTAGTTCACATTACACTACACGAATTTGCATTTTCTTCGTTGAAATAACTCAGAGTATCCTCCCCCCGTGTAGATGAATCAGTCGTACCGTAATTGAACTCAGATAGAGCTCCATACTGATACTGGTACGGTGACTGGTACTGATGCTGGTACTGGTATGGATTTGGGTCTGGATACGGGTACATGTAACCTTGCGTACCGGGCATTGGTGGTTGTTGGTAGTAAGCCTGGCTTGAGCTTGGTTGCGCCGCATGGTAACTCATGATTGGTTGAGGGGCCGGATACGGGTACGAATAAGGTTGCGGATACGGTTGTTGGTACATGAATTCCTGGTTTGGTTGTGAGGCCCCAGGGCCAACTCCCTTCTCCACATGTTGTCCCCCTTCTTTGCCACTGCTCTCATTTTTCTTCTCTTTCTTCTTCTCACCACCGTCGTTACTCGGTTTAGCTTCCTGTTCCGACTGTTCTTTCGCCTTCTCCTGCTCCTTTTCTTTTTCTTTCAGTTTCTCTTTTACTATATCTTTTTCTTTTTCCTTCTTCTCTTGGGGTTTTGATTTTGTTTCGTCTTCATTTTTAGGTTTCTCTTTCTCCTTCTCTTTTTCATCCCCTTTATCTGAGCTCTTGTCTTTAGCGGGTTCGGGTTGTTTCTCTTTCGAATTCGGGTTCTCGGAGCTCTCTTTAGGTTCCTTGTTTTTGGGTTTGCTGTTATTCGATTCTTTGTTTTGGTTTTTGGTATCATTTGATGTGTTAGCGGGTGTTGGATTGCCACCCGGTTTCTTCGCTTCCGGCCAGACTGAGGCTTGTTTACCAGATTTGAGCAATTTTTTAATTAACGTGTCATGATCAACGTTGCATTGTACGGTTACCTTGTGTTGAAATGAATCTATATCAACCTTGGAAACCCCTGATTAAACATTTATATAGTGAAGAATTAGTTATTACTAATGCCAGAAAGAAAAACGAAGAGTGTTACAAACATGGAGCATCTTTTTCTTTTTATTCTTTATAAGAAAGTACAACTCATGATTAATTTTCTTCCTTATTTATTTGATGGCACTTTTTTTATTTCATTGCATTAGGTAAGGCAGTACTTTTATTCCCAAGAGAAATTCTTCATTTTTCCAAAGAGAAAAAGGGGTTGAAATGGGGTGATTGGTATCCAAAAAATGGGTTTTTGCCTCGATTTTGAGTTAATTTATCATTTAAACTAGTGCAATTTATCAAGGAAAAAGGTGGCGCACTGTTTTATATTAGTATATTATTTTACAAGAACAAATGACTTTAGGACTATGTATTTTGTAATAAAAAAAAGGGGGTATGGAAGCATTTTGTTATTTGTACCTTCTGTTTTTTGGAGAACTCTTCTCACTTTTTTCTTGCATCCTTCGCAATGTATAGAGACCTTCAGATACAAAGTCTAAAAGAAATAATAACCAGAAAAGAGAGAAAATGACATTAGAACCCGTAAAAAAATTATCTTGGTACAAACAAAAAAAGCAATTTGCACGAGTAGATAGTTATTGCCTTATTGGTACCTTACAGTTGAGAGCTTCATGACTTGCTTCAGCCATTGAAGCAAGCTTTGATTTGTTTTGGAGAGAATGAGGAACAAAAGGAAGTGAGAAAGAGGAGAGAGAGAAGAAAGAGAAGTTGGGATGGGTCTTTTGAGAAGGCCTTTTAAAGCTGTGTGGGGATTAATATTTGTTAATTTATTAATTTATTAATTTAGAGAAAGTGGGGAGGAGATGGAGGCTTATTTGGGTCTCCTTTTTTAAGTGGAGGGTTATTTGAATTGAAATATATAAGCGTGCTAAGTTAGGTGTTTGAATCCTATTTGGACATCTATGCCTCGTTTAATACGAAACAAAATATGAGTTCTCTCAGTGCTTTCAAACCTTTCAGCAAATTCTTTACAGTATCTAAGTGACCGAGTTAGTTTTATGTTTCTTTTTCTTCGAGGAAAAGTTAGTTCTATGTTCTTTTCACACATTTACAGGGTGGGATCTTAGTAGAGAGAAATGAGCTAAATATTTATTTTTTTAGAAATTAAATTTTTTTAATTTTATCAGAAACAAAACTATTTTTTTTTCTCAATAAATAGATGAAACAATATTAATGATAAGTTTCCAGAAGTAGGAGCAAACATTTCCCAAAAAATTCGAAAATAATTGAGATTGAACTGTGAAATTCGGGGTACTCTTCTCTCCTTCCTTTTTTTCTTCCACCCAGATCAGTAGTTCCGTCCCGATAATTAGCCACACACTGCCACGTATCTCTTGCTTCTGCTCTACGTTGTGTGATTGTTGGTGCGATAATTTGTGGAAATCACTTCGGTCCCATTGGTGTCTCCCCAATAGGACAGAATGAATGATATGATTCCATCTATTTATCGAGAAAAAACAATTAATATTGTTTCTGATAATTGTTTTTTATTTTTAAAATAAAAAGGTGCTAAATCCCCTATGAAAATTGGTAATTTTTTTAATAAATATTACAATCTTTGTATGCATTAATATTTTTTGTCCTCATAAAATGAAATCACACTGTACTAAATTCTCCAGCACCACGAACTCAATTTTTAGTTCTACTATGCATTTATTATCTAATCATTTGTTTAATTAACAAGGAATCAAATCCCTATTTTTATTTTATTAAATTCAGCTGTTGGTTGGATTTTTAAGCCATTGTTGATACTCTTGTTTAAGTCAACTTTCATAGTTTGTGTTTTTTAAAAGCTCGTGGATGTCATTTAATTATTGGTCCCTGAGAATCTCCAAAAACAATCTCTATTGCTATTTTTATTTTTTTCTAGTTTTTTTTTTTTGTATATAGTATATACACATAATATTGCTGTTGTCAAATTTTATAATTTCGACCGTACGATGTAAAATTAAATGTATTTGATATTAAGATTGATTTGTTGATGTCATCTCGAAATAGACTTTATGTCGACATATCGATCCATTTGTTTGTTATAAATTGAATGTTCAATACTAAAAAAAAATAATCATTACGATATCATTATATAAAAACCAAGGCTACAAAAACATGACTCAGTTATCTCACTGTAAATTTTAATATATTTTATTATCTTACTAATGGAAAAAAGAACGAGCAACCACAGTAACAAATCAGCGATTATAAAATAATTCGCCAACTTAATTCACGATTGTAGCATACCACGGATTTAATTGGGAAATAATCTGTTATTTTATAACATGAATAAGATGCTTTATGAAGTGCAGAGCATATTTTATTTTACATCTATTTTTTAATTTTTAAAGTTCAAATAGTAAATTTAAATCGCCGAAGATTTTTATATAAAAATATACTTGGAACATTTTAGATACATTTTAGATAGATAGAAAATTATTATTTTCGGATGGCATGAAATTTATAGATCAAAAGATTTTCTACATGTATAATCCATGTTAAATCCGTGTCAAAAGATTGTTGGATGGCATGGAATTATGTTAAGTGGTTCAAATTTATTGTTTGAACTTTAAAATTTGAAATAAGAATGTAAATTACATACTATTCACTTCAAAACAACAAATAATACTATTAGAGAAATACATAAATAAAGAGTTGCAAAATTTATGGATAGGATAGGCATCTGCGATCTGTGTTCTTAGCACAAATTTCCAAATTGAAGAATAATTCGGCGGGATGTCGAAAAGGAATAAATTGGATATATTGCTGGTATTTTTCATAAACCTTGTTAATGCAATGCGTAAGCAACCGTTATAAATCTAAAATAATGCATTGGCACCCGCCACTATTATGAATTTTGCCTTTCATTCAAAAATTGATATAAAAAAAAAGAGAGTGTCTTCTATGGACATAAGGACCTATTTGTAAAATGAACATATTTTTATTTTCAAAGTTCAAACAGTCGATCCAAACCGTTCATCTTGTTCTTCATATTAATATGTGCTTGGAGACCAAATTTTACATTTTTCTGAATTTTTTTACTATTTATTAAGATGGGTACAAAAAATATCAAATTCAGACCATTGAATTTTGTACCCATCTTAATAAATAGTAAAAAAATTCAGAAAAATGTAAATTTTGGTCTCCAAGCACATATTAATATGGAGAACAAGATGAACGGTTCGGATCGACTGTTTGAACTTTGAAAATAAAAAAAATGTTTATTTTACAAATAGGTCCTTATGTCAAGACACTCTCAAAAAAAATATTCATAGAGAATTATTGCAAAAGTACCGTTACAGTCGAGTTGACATGTACATTTAATGGAACACGTATCCTATGCATTATCTCAATTTTGAGGATCTCTCGGTTAATGCATCTCGGCCGTCTGATTTTAAACGGAGTCAATCTAGCCGTTTGATTTTAACAAAAAATCTTGTAATATTAGTGCGAATCTAGTATGCACGGATCTTAAAGTGGATTAGACGACCGATAAGCATTTAATGCAGTAAAATATACATGATTTTGAATAGTTAAATCTCTCACAAATGGTCCATATGTTAAAACAAGAGACAAATCAATTTCTTGCTTGGCCCCTTTGAATTGATTTGCTAAAAACTAAAACGAGAAAACAATTGAAGAAGATGTTTATGCAAATGTAGGTGATTAGTTGAATTATTGTGGGACCAATTTACACTTTGAGGGACGGTGACCCTTGACCTAAGACGATTACATTAAATTTAAATTTAATTGTGGGATCATGATGGCTATTTGACTACAACCTCATTTTTGAATATACTTTTGGATTTGGGATTTGGGATCATGATAAGGATTGCCTAAGGTAGGCACATTGCACATACATATCTTCTCTGCTAGCATCCCAACCTACAATTATCACATTTCCTAATTTCATTCATATCCATATATAATAAAATTAATAAGGTAGAGTTCACTGTATATAATATAAGTCCATAGAGTGATTTAATCCCGTCAAAGAATAATGAGTAAAATTATCAAATATATATAGTTCAAAGTTGCTGTGATTTTGACAAGAATTTATCAGCAGGAGTAAAAAATGACTACCGTGACAAAAATATTTTTATTTGCGCGGCCGGAAAGTGGCAAATTTTTGTAGTAAGCGATAGACATGCTGGGCTGGAAAATAATCTTGTCTAAAATAAATCTTAGCCATAGCAAACTGAAACCAAAAGAACTCATTCTAACAAAAAAAAAAAGAAGAAAGAAAATGTTTGCTGACTTTTTTTATTCGAATTTTATAATAAAAATGAGTGTTGAAATGTAATATAATATCATAAAATGTGCATGCATCTGTACTTATAAAATTAAACTGAAATTGAATTAAAATAATTACAATTATTTAATGTTAATTAAAAGCACTGCACTGATGCTATTAGTAAATGAAATATTTGTGAAATTATGACACGTCCTTGAAATTGTAAATGAAATATCACCAATTGTTGACTCATTCAATTCACAGCTTAGCCTTAGAATAAAAAGTAATAATTGTTGGACACAAAAAAAAAAAAAAAAAAAAGATTGCGTATAGACCTGTACAACGGGATATACCTTTTCTTCGTTGATTTTCACCGCTGCCGTAATTGCCGTTGCGCCACATTTTTTTGGCAGCTAACAGATTCGTTTCGTTGCATAAGCGTTCACAATTCACATAGTTTGCATGCTTGAAATTAGTTTGTTTCGGTAAAAAGTATGAGGGAGAGGGACTGAAGCGTAAATTGTATAAAATATAAAAAGCATTTGTTTTTTGTCGTTTGGATAGATATTGGGATGGCTTTTCAATTTGTGCAATATTTCAATATTTCGTTGGTGAATTAGTAATTTTGAGGTTTCTTGATTTTTGCCCTCTAAAATTAGAGTTATGCTTACGCCGTACGGACTGAAATGTTAAAAAGGAAACTTGCCAAATTTTAAATAGGACGCGTCATCTTTTGATATAATCTCCAAAATATTTGTAATTGCAATATTGCATTGCAATTTGCATCCCAAATTTCTCCTGCGGGGAAGCAATGCGTCATTTTTCAGGTAATGATTACATATATCACAAGTCTCAAAAGGAAACAATTGCGTTTATTTTTCCCGATCTTGCAAAATCAAATAGAAAGAATCTTTACATAATTAATAAAATTGGAGAATTTAATATTTTTATTGTATATCAATTGAGTGAATTTAATCTTCTTTCCAGTATGCTGCTTCTTATGGCGGAGGCGCAACCGTTTCATTTTTGAAGATTGCAAGTCAAATCCAGAGGTTTTGGCACACCAAGCTGTCAGACAAAATTTTTAGCTTTGCAAACTGTTGTGTGGTTGTATTATTATTTCTTTTTTCTTTTCTTTGTGCACTGTTGTATGCTTCAATTCTTGATAGTCACTATCAGTTTTAAAAAAAAAAATTGCATTTCTCGTAATCCAAACACTCTTTTAGGTATATTTTTAATTTATTTATGTGTGTGTTTGAATTTTGGTAAATTTAATCATGAGATTTAACTGTTTACGAATACATTATTAGAATTGTGTAACTTGAGAGCTTCAGTAAAATACTTATACTTTTTTTTATTATTAAAGATTCATAAAGAAACAAATATTCCAAAAAATTGCAGGTAATTATTAATTACAATTATTCATAAGAAACTAGAAATAAAATGAAATGAATAATCTACACGCTTGTGTCCATGTGACTCGCTAAAATTTGGTGTAAACTGGAGCCCAGTAGAAGCATCAGACGCCATGAGTTTGTCCTTTTTTTAATTGGCAATAAATGCTACACGACACAATTAATTAATCCTTCGTCCCCACAATTTACAATACAACGAACAATTTGTCTGGCTCGTATCATTTAGCATCGATTTTTTTTTTAAATGCCCATAGGAATATAGGATTTTTCATAAATATTTTTATTCTCGGCTCGTATTGCATGAATTTATTTTGAAAAAATAAAATATTGACAGCACTATTTTTGTTTCACGGCAGTGTAACAATTACGAGGAGAGTTCCAATGCCTTATGTTATTATACTTTATCCATACCTCATGTTATATATTTCTATTTTCAAAGTTCAAGCTATCGATCCGAACCGAACCGTTCAACATGATATTCATACTAAAATATGCCTAAAGATGAAATTTTATAATTTTTGCAATTTTTTTTACTATTTTTTAAGATAGGTACAGAATAATTGTATCTGGACCGTTCAAAAAACAGTAATTGTGTACCTATCTTAAAAAATAGTAAAAAGATTGCAAAAATTATAAAATTTCATCCCTAAGCATATTTTAGCACAAATATCATGTTGAACTGTTCGAATCGATAGGTTGGACTTTAAAAATAGAGATATATAACACGAGGTATGAAAAAAATGAGACATTGAAATCCTCCTCAACAATTATATACCTTTTCATTTTGTCACCCTTAATTTGTCATCTTTACCGTTCGATCAAGAAGGAACAAACGCCATATCGATCATGTTATCCGAAGATGTCAGTAAATTATTCAATATATATTAATTTTAAATTAGACGGTTTGAACGCAAAAGACATAATCTTAAAATCCAATTTGAGGATAACAACGAATACAAAGATCGCTCCATGATATTTTATTTTTGAAAACATTTTAAATCGACACTGTTGCCAAATATATTTTTCATGTCTTTCATACTATTTAGAAGTAAAAATTAAAGAAGCGCATGATGGCCTACTTTGAAATAAAGACATTGATGCCAAGTGAATGTGACAACGCAGTAATGATAAGAACATTGATGAATTTACCAGCACTGCAGAATCAGTGCAGACTACCAGTGTTGTTAAATGGAGCAGCATATGCGTTTGCAGTCGAAACCGCATGAAAATTTTCATGCAGTTTATATATTCAGTTCTGCATATACAGTATTCCACATAAGCACCGCATATTGTTATACAGACCAGTAGACCACATTATACCATGCAGTCCATACAAATGTTTATTTTGATTAATTAAAAAATATATTATTATTAATAAAAAAAGGATTGGATGTGCAGTAAAACCCGGACCCAATTCTTTATACTTATCCGGACACAAATCAAGTTAAGTCAAGCTTCTCATAGTCCATGCGACTTCTTTTATAGGCTTTCAAAAAGCTTCGTTCTTTTATTTTTAAGAGTTGGGACTAAAGAAGAACAAATATACTGGTTACTCAATAGTCCAGACGGACGCTTTGGGTGAAATTCATGTGAATTCAGTATTTATATTATTTTATTACTAATTTGGGCCGAAGGATTTGAGCAGCTAAATTATGGCTCATGGCGATTGGCTACAAAGGACTTCAAATTAAAGCAGTTGTTGGACATTTATTTATTATACTTATACATGTAGTATAAAATACGCACATATAAATATATATATCTGAATTCTCATTTTAAAATCTGCATAGATCCGCATGAAAATCCGCATATGCGGTATGCAGTGGCCTTCCGCATGCATGAACAAAACCGCATTTAACAACACTGCAGACTACAGAAGTACAGATGCAAATAAAGCAACTTAAAAAAAGTTGAAAAATGTAACTGTTACTGATGATATTTACAAATTTGTAGGGGCATATCAGCATATGTGATGTTGTGCGGGTCTTTTAGTCTTTTAGTTAGTTTTAGGTACACAAACACAGAGGCACTGTCCAATAAATTAAAGGAACTGGTAAGATCAGATTTGCACAGAGCTTATATTGACCAGAGCAATCCATGGGACAGTGCATGTTTCACTTCAG
Source organism: Carex cristatella (assembly GCA_024447775.1). NCBI lineage: Eukaryota > Viridiplantae > Streptophyta > Magnoliopsida > Poales > Cyperaceae > Carex > Carex cristatella. Next base: position 96,474 of record JAJHPF010000024.1, on the reverse strand, counting down.
TGGGACTGTGGCAGTGCTAAAGCCTAAAAGATTGGATCCAGCACAGGATCCTTTTGGTCTTTTGGATTCTCCACCCCAAATATTACCTTTTAAATTTTTTTTTTTTTTTTTTGTGAGTTCATATACAAATGAAAAGAAAGATCAACAGTTAAATTCTGAAGATGGTAATGGTTTAAATAAGTAATTAAATCGTGCTGGAAATGGTTGTCCTCTGACAATTAAATTTGGGGAGCATGATCACATGCATCATCATCATTACTAGAAAAACAAAAGATTGACAGACCCACACTGTACCATGTTAGATGTGAGTTATCAATTATCACTATTATAGTGAACCTAATTATTGCACGTAGCAGCATTTAGTACGGATTTATATGTATCATCCCTTCGTCATTATCCTCTCAAGTCTGAACTGTGCAAATATATATATATATATATATTTTGTTTCGTACGCCAGACTTCAACTACAAATTTTTTTTTTTTAGACACACAAAAAAAATTTGTTTTTCCGGTCTTTACTAAAGAGCTAATTAATAATTCGATCTCCGTCATTTGTGAATTTTCTGCGATAAAGACACACTACAACTTACCGAAATTATCGATCCTATCCTAACGGAACCAAATCATTGGCATGGTCTCATCTGTGAGATAAAAAAAAGTAATTCATCTTGTTTTTGAAAATTTGATTTTTTAAATTCTAAAAATAAGAAAACAACATTTGGTGATTTGGTTTAATAACAAAAGACAACATCCTCTATGTAAAATGTTGTGGATTCAAAATTCGAATAAGAAGTCAAATAAAAATTATTAAATCAGATCTCCATCTTTCTTATAAAAAATGATTTAAACTATATTTTGTTTACACTGAATTATTTTGTTTAAATATAAAATTTGGAGCCATTTCGGTATGATGAGAGACACACGTTGAACCTTATGTAACATTTGCTCTTGATTTTTTTTTTTGACAACATAACTAATTCGCTTCTTAAATTTTAATTTTACTCTTATATTGGCTCTTAAACATAAAAAAGAAAAAAAAAATCTCAAAATTTATTTGCCACAAATTAATCCTTTGACTTAAAAATATTATCCATGAATTTTCAAAATAATCAAATCTGTCCTTTAGTTCACAGTGACTGTCGTAAGCCGCCTTGTCCAAATCAAATGGTCCAAATTAAATTTTGATTTTTTATGGAAAATTAATCTTACGTTCTTAGGTTGTACCATTTAAATTCAATGGTCACCACACACTATACTGACCGTGATTTTTATTAATAACTAAAAAAATATATATATTATTAATAATCAGATCCCCAAAATTTTTTTATCCATGCCCAAACCGCCCCCCATTGGGGGGTTTACCCCCCCCCCCATGGGGCGGTTTACCCAATTTTTCTATTTTAAACCGTTTTATCTCTCCTGTCTGACCATAATTCGACCAATACAATTCGTTTAATCCATTCTTCTTTCAAACAGTACTCCGAGGCGATTTTGAGGCGATTTTGATCAACAGTGACCGAGGTATATTTTTTTTAAATTTTATATATTTCAGAAATAAACAAAAAACTTATATTGGACGACGGATTTTATATGTTGTTTCAGAAATAAACCAAAAATGTTAATTGCACTGTACTGGGGTGGAAAAATCACGAAAGGGGAGTTCGGATGCCAATACTCGAAAGATGCGAGTTACGGCTTCCAACTGAATGCCAATACTTCAATTTATGAAATAAAAGAAGCAATCTTGCAAAAAACCTGTTGGGACCGTGCCCGATTTACTGTAGAAATAAGTACCCGAATTAACAACCATCCAACAGGTGGCAAACCTTATTATGTAAAATATCCTATAGCAGACCAGGATATATGGACAGCTGTGTATGGTTTTTTTGAGTCCACTTCAATCCCGATAATGGACATATTTTGCAAAAAAGTTTCGATTGAACCAGTTGGTGCCGGGGCTGGACCTTTTACCCATAACAACTTGGACACTGGGGCTGGACCTTCTACCAAGAACAACTTGGACACCGGGGCTGGACGTTATGCAGAGCAGAACTTGGACACTAGGGCTGGACCTTATGTCGAGAATGAAAACCCAGGATATGACAATTATACCACTGATTATGGGTATGATGACAACCAGGATGTGACCTCACCCCCTCGCGAACCTGTGAGACGAGATAGGTATTTGCATGTACCTGAGCGCCGTACTGCACCCCGGGATGAAACTAGAAGATGGTCATGTGTTGGTTAGGTTGGATATCAATCAATACCTGATCCATTACCTAGCTACAACCCCCATGAACCTAGAAGACAGTCCACAGTCGATCGAAATGATGTAGACATTAATATTGACGGTATAGATAAGATACCGACAAAGGAAATAGAAACTGGTGATGATTGGGACGGGGATTGGGATTCAGACAGATTATCAAAGGGTGATGATGAGAATATTATGCCTCCTCCAATTGAAGACAGATTTCCGATCAGTGGATGAGGACACAAGCGCCCGGTAAGGACATTCAATGACACTACTTCCTTTGAAGAAGCAGACATTTCTTTTTTTGGGACACGCACTGTATATAACGAAGAGATTAGCTCGGGCTAGCTTTACACCAACATAGAAGAACTGGTGAGGAAAGTTAAGCAGTTCCATTTAAATGGTAACTGGGAGTTTAAAGTAGCCAAGCGAGAGGGGACCCGGTATGTTGCAATTTGGAAGGATACAAAGTGCAAATGAAAGTTGTCTGCCGTGCCTAAAGGCAAGGGGGAGGCATGGATAATTAAGGATGTCAAGGGACCACACACTTGCAAGTCTGCGTCAAAAAGGAAAGACCATACTGCGCGGCGACGGCATCGCTTATTGCCGATGTAATTATGGAAGACATTAAGGAAGAGCCTGCGATGAGCATTAAGGAGGTTGCTCGTGCGGTGAGACAGATCTACCCATATATAACCCCACATTACAATAGGTTGTGGAGGGGTCGGGAACTTGCAGTCTGCAGATGCTTCGGAACCTAGAAGGAGTCATACAATCTCCTCGCACTATTACTTATTACCATAACAGGTATAAATCCGGGAACCAGATTCCAGCAATGGCATGTACCAACCGATACACCCGGTGAGGTACAATTCAAGGGCATAGCATGGGCTTTCGGTCCATGTATTGAAGCATTTCGCTATCTTAGACCTATGATCAGCATCGATGCATGTTTCATGTCCGGCCGGTATGGTGGGGCTCTGCTTATAGCATGTGCATATGATGCTGAAAACCAGTTGTGGCCTATAGCCTTTGCCATTGTTCAATAGGAGGATGGTCCAAATTGGAGTTTTTTCATGTCCTTTGTGAGAAGAGAGGTGGTAGGAAATAGGTTCGTCTGCGTGTTATCAGACCAGCACTTGGGCATTAAACATGTACTTAATAGCCCTAACTATGGTTGGAACACGAATACCGGAGAGGTCAGTGCACAGTGCTTGCATGCAACACATTTCGAGAACCCGTGCAAGAATACCTGAGGGTAAGTGGCTTGCTGACAGGTTCAAAATTGGCTGTAAAAGGAAAAAAACCACGACGGATGGAAGAGATGTTCAGAGAATTTGCAAGAGTATGTATGCATTTCTTTTTTTATAATTTTTTTGGACATTTGTACGACTTGTATAACTGACTTTTATTTATCTATTTTTTGTAGACATTTCCGGAGGCAAATGCCTATTTAGCGAAGGCAGGCAAGAGACGTCCGAATGATTCGTTCGAGCCGTCAGCATATGAGAAGATATTTCAAGCATGTGATGGAGGTTGGAGGTGGGAAATTATGACCACTAATGGGTCAGATTAAACAATGTCTTCAAACAGAACCGTATGTTACCCGTGGTTTCACTGGTGGAGGACACATTCTACAAGTTAAATGCTTGGTTTGTTGAGAGGCATGCTAAAGCCACTGCCTTAGCGAGTAGGGACCAAACATTCTCATATAGAGTTGAAGAGAAATTAAGAAAACACAGAGAAAAAAGTTCTGTCATGCGCGTTGTACCGTATGGTACCACAGGTACGGAATATGAAGTGCAGGTTCAAAGTGAGATCATTCCACCGGTTATGAGCCAAAATGGCATTATAGAAACTCATCAACGCGCATGCAAGTACAAAGTCATTTTAGGCGAGAACAATCAAGTAACGTGTGAGTGCCAAGGCCCCCAGTTAGTTCGCATACCGTGTTGTCATGTTATGGCGGTTTGCCGAGAACGAAACTTTTCTGAGGACGTATTTGTTGATAACTATTACCGTACCGATTTCCTTCTACACACCTGGACACCATCATTTCACAGCTACCCCAACCAGTACAAGTGGGCATACTATCTTGGGCTTACGGTGGTTCCCGATAAGAAATGGATCAGGAAGGGGAGGAGGAAACACAACCGGCGAACAATGCATATGGATAGGATACAAGGTCGTCAAATGGGACATGATGCTAACCGTTCTACTACTGACAGGCAGAGGGCAGGTATGTAGATGATCGTACACAACTTAAAATTGATTTGAAATTAAATTTAAATATTGATACTGAATGTTCAATGAAATGCATTGCAGAGGCAATAAATGAAGCCAACGAAAGAGAGAATGCTAGGGTGGTTGCCAATGCCGGACCTTCTGGAAGTAGGCGACCCAGTCAGAAAAGCCACTCAGGGAGTAGTCAGGGCTCTACAACTGCTGGTGTCGCGCCGTCATCCACTTCCAGAAACCTAAGAAGTAGACTTAGTTTGTTCAGTCGCAGGAAAAGTTAATTCAACATATGTTGTATTTATATTTCTATCTTATATTTCAAACTTATTTGTTCAGTTACGCTATGAACTTATTTAATTAACTTATGTTGTGAACCATTTTTCTTAGATAAAAACTGATAATTACTACAAATCACCTCAAATTGACTAAATTATAAACAAATACATAATATTACAAAATACATAAATTATAAACATCATCGCATTAAAAAAAAAATGGGTAAACCGTCCTCTGGGGGGGCGGGTTGGGGGGGGGTAAACCGCCCAATGGGGGGGCAGTTTGAGCATGGGTAAATTTTTTTTTTTTTTTTGAGAATCTAGTTATTAATAATATATATATATATTTTTTTGTTATTAATAAAAATCACGGCTATACTGACCACCAATCCGATCATCCTATGGCAATAGATGTACTGTTTTAATTCTTCCAGATGCCAATAGAAATATTATTAATATATCCATTGTATATAGATCTAAGACGTAATGTATAAAATTACTAGTTTGCTCAATGCAGTGTATATTAAAAAATATTGAGGTTTTCGCGTTATCATCCACAGGGAGGAGATACAAATAGAATAGAGGAAGACAAAAAAAGAAGAAGACATAATTGTATAATTATTATGAAAATAAATATATTTTGTAAATTTTTATGAAAAAATGATAAAAAAAAAAAACATATTGAAAAAAATTTGGATCAGAAACAGACAAGTGAAAAGGATATTTATTTACTCGCTAGACAAGTAAGAGATCATACTTATTTATATCTTTTATTCTCAATACTTTTTATTTACTCGCTGGATAAGTCGTGGAACAAGTCAAGGTGCCGGTAAATTAAAACAAATAATTTATTGAGTACACAATATAAGACAAAAATATGTACTTATTTTGAAAATGATATTTAGACCAAACACCTATTAAATACAGAAACGTCAAAATAAGTTGCTGTAAATGATTCTCATTTTAAATGAGAGAGGTTATTTTAGCATGCATATCGGATTATCGGGGTCGTGGATCAGTACGTATTATATATATATATATATATATATATTTTTACCGTTTAAATAGTTGATGTGAATGTTCAAATTAATTTCATATGTAGATGTTTTTTTTTAAACTATTTTTCTATACAAGAAAAACTATTGCTTTTAATTCGTCTAGAATTTTTAGAACAAGTGATTTTCAACCTATCTACAAAAATAACAAAAATTTCTAAAAAATATAAAATTTTGATCTACAAATATGTATTGTCTACGTTAAACGGTTAGACTATTTAAATTTTGAAAAAAACAGATATTGATTCATAGTACATATCACTATGCACTATGCATAGGATTAGTGCCATAGCCTCACTCCATTTTAAATATAAAATTATATTTCAACAAAAAACTTACTATCCATCTGATGGAATAATTCAAATTTTTTGTGAATCAGAGACGGATTTAAAGGGAGTCGAGAGTGACTGACTAAGCCATTCCCATAAATACAGATTAATAATCTTATTCTTTATATTTTTGAATTTTTGAAAATTTATATATACTTAGTTTCCCTCGTAAAATATTAAATGTGTAACTGTGGCTTGATGGTTAGAACTCAATTTTTTTACTGCAGAGACTTGAGAGTTCTAATATCAATTGCCACGTATTATAAATTTTACATTTCAGCCCTTCTATCAGAAAAATTTCGATTCCGTCCCTGCTTGAAATTATATTTCGATATTTAAGTGCGCTTATAACATTTAGCATATATACTGTGCTTCGTTTACTGTGGCCAAGAGAGGAAAATGGAGTGGCAATTCGGATATTTTATTAAAATATCCTAACAGTAGCTGTCTTAAAGTTTGATTTCTTAGGGTTTGTAAACTCAAGACCAAAATTTCTTATTGAAGCGCCTTTTTCTTTAAAGAAAGGAAAGGGATTAAAGGGAAAAGGTTGATGAAATATGAAACTTTTTCCATAAACAGCTGTATAGATTTCTTAGTATTTCGATGAAGATAGGTAAGGTTAAAACGACAATATATCAAAATGTTACATCAGTAGCTTAGAGAGAGTTTGGATTCAACTTTACTACGCACTTGTATTGTATGAGCCTTTGGTCGTGCATGAAAATGACACGATACCTTTTGTCTTTCCTATATTTACTTAATTTGGACAATGCCATATTGCGATGAAAATGTATCAGGTAAAAGAAAGAAAATATAAATAAGGTATTAGGTACGGGAGAGGGGGGGTGTCCGATGCCTATCAGACCAGAGTCTGTTCGATAGGTAGTTTCTACTGTCCGATTCATTTCAAGATCTATACGCATCACTTTAATATCCGTGCTGTTTACTTTAATATCATTGTGCACATATTTTGAAGTAGATCGGACGGTAGAAACCACCCATCGAACAGACTCTAGTCCGATGGGCATCGGACATCCCCCTCTCCCATTAGGTACTGTGTATTGAAACCGTGCTGTGTTATTACGTCAAAATTTTGAAACATGTTGTACTGCTCTTCGAGATTTCACAGCATTTGAGATTTAACACGAGAAAAAGCATGGAATTTGAGGGCTTGACTCACAGTTTTCTTCTTCAAAAAAAGAAAACACGAGAAAAAGCAGACGCCATGTGGCAACCTCTGATCCAGAGAACAGAGTACATGCGCATAGTGTTAACCAAACGGTCCGGTCCGGTCCAAATTCGGCCGGTTCACGGTTACGTACGGGTTATGGTTCTCACGGTCCAAGGTTCTACACGGTTCGGTTCCGGTGGTTCCAACTTGAAATAGTTGGCTCAAAACTTTGCTAGAACCATGGTCCAATTTTCACACGGTCCGGTCCGGTTCGGTCTATGGTTTTTTTTTTTGAACCCCCGGTAAAAAATAAATTGTTTATGATTTGAAAACAAAAGACTGAAAAATAAATTGTGCAACTAGGTCCAGCTAGGTCCGGTTCCTTTATCACTATTTACGATCAAAACCAATTCCAAATACAAAAATCATAAATACACTATATAGGAGTTTATTCTCCACTAGTAGGCATATGATTTGAAAACAATTGTTTTATCAATTGTGAAACTTATTTTACAGTATCAAATTAAAAATAAAAGACCGAAATATTATTTCAAAGTTACCCTCCTCTATTCCGGGCTTGATCCGGTTTAGCACGGTTTAGCACGGATTAGGTCTGGTTTGGTTCGGTTTTGTCATGGTTCCGGTTCTCAAGGTTCACAGTCTAGTAGGGTCCGGTTTAATTCGGTTCTTGTCCGAAATATTAGCTAAAAACCTTCTTAGAACCTTAATTTTAATCGGTCCGGTCCGATCTAATTTTGAACCTTGGTCCGGTTCGGTACGGTTGCGGTCCACAGTTCCCACGGTCTGATTCTTAAACCTCCCGTTTTTTTCAAAAACACTACATGCGCACAGTCCCTTAAAAGTACAATCGGTTTTTTACCAATACGATGGTGCCATGTTGCACTCTCTCTAAGGCTGTTTTTGAATTCACAAGTCACAAGTCACAACCCCCCCTTTGGATATTTTTATTGTCATATGCATATCTAGCAAACGATGCCAATTGGTATTAAGGTGCCATGTTTTGGATGTGTCTATACTCAATACGTACCATGTTTAAACATGTTGATTTTTGAAAAACTTAGACATTATTTCTAACAGAGGACTCAAATACTTCTATTGTTTCATGCTCCAATCGTACTCCAACATATTTAATTTAGATTTCAAAGTCCAAACAAAATATCTAACCGACATGATATCTATCCATGTTAAAATATGCTTATAAATCAATTTTTTTTTTTGCAAATTTTTAACTATTTTTTAAAATAGATACAAAATTAATATTTTTCAAGAAATTGTGGACTATCTAATTACAATAATTTTGTACATATCTTAGAAAATAGTAAAAGATTTTTTAAAAAATATAAAATTTGACCCCTAAGCACATTTTAATATGAATTTCATATTGAGCGATTCAGATTTTTTGTTTGAACTTTGAAATCGAAAATAAAAAAAAATGTTAGAATATAATTGAAGAATGAAGCAATGAAGTATTAATTTGAGCCCAAGACATGATACGGACACGTATTTGTCCAAATTTAAGATGTACGTATGGGTATGCGTGTCAAACACGCTGTATTTTTTGTAATTCACTGTAGTTACAGTACCAATGATCGATATTAACCGCAATTGAATGTAGAAAATAAATTTCCTAAGTAGCAACAAATGCAATTGCAACTTGCCCATTTGGAAGCAGATTAGGATTAGGATTTGAAGAATGATACTGCACACAGCATATAATTATTGGGATACGAATTGTCAATGCTGACAGCGCGCGCGCGCACGCACACACACAGATATATATATATATATATTTATTATTACATTCCGTTTCAAATGCTGACACAGCATGTAATTATTTTATTCTCTAAATTTTAATAGCAGCTGAAAATATATATAGTTGTCACTATTAAGTATTAACACATGATGTGATTTTAAAATTGATTTATAGGTAATAATAGGTCAAACTTTTAAGGCACGATCAATAATTATCTTCTCTCTCTGAAATTTTATTGCCCAATGTGATATGTATGTAATTTTTAAATCTCGATTTCTTAATCCGTATTACCGAACAATTTCAATAGGTCAAATTTAATATGCTATGTTTTTTTTTAATTCAACGTTAGAATCATGTATGCAATTAATTAAATATCTAATGAGATAATTATAACATGAATTGGAGGACAACCAATTTCCAATTTAGCAGCACTGTTGAAACATTTGTCACGTTAACAAGAAAATATATGAACATATTAATTAAGTCTCACAAATTTAAATTAGGAGTGAAATGCGAACTGACATTAAAAGTTAGAACAAAATTTTAATTTTGGAAATCAATAACGTACTATTTTAATTGGGAAATATTATATATTTTTGAAAATTTATAATTTTTGGGATGATGTGTTGTATTATAATGCAAAGCTAGAACAAAATTTAAATGAATAATTATCATTTCTACTTTCGAGGTGGAAAAATATTGCATTTTAAGATCAATAATATAATTTCCAATATAGTTTGGTAGATAATTATCATTTATACACACAAGTTTGGGAGGGTACTTATCAAACTTAGAAAGAATGAAACAATACATTATAATTTTTATATATGGGCTGATGCTGTTTTGAATGACTTGAAACGGGATGATACAATTTTTTCAATATAAAAATATTACAATCAAAACATGCACACAAAATATAAACATGATTTTGTAATTAATCTTTTTGGTAGACAAAGTTATTCAGACAGAAAATTATATCTCGACGTAGTGGTATAGGAATCATATTCTTGACGGAGTTTTTACCTGTGGAGCTGTGCGGTTCTTTTAATCTGGTCCGTTCATTTTGATCGGATAGATCAAATAAGATTATGGCACGAATCTCAAAGTAAAATTAATACTGCTCCTTCCATCATCTCGAACACTCATAGGCGGAGATTAAATCTGGGCTCCGCAGGTGATAGGGCTCCGCAGAGTGATAATCTAAGGAAAAAACGTCATTTATTGCAGTGAAGAAATAAATGATCACAATTATTTCTTTTGAATGCCACCATCCGTACAACTACATCAGATTGCAAAAATTTTAAAAATTCGGCCTTATATGCTTGTCCGGTTTACCGGCATTTTTTTCCATAACAAAAAAAATAAAATAAAATAATAATAATAACCACATCTTCAACAAAATTTCACCCATAACTAAACTGCCACCTAACCGGGGGGGCGGTTTACACCCCTACCAACTCGCCCCCCAGTGGGGCGGTTTATCCCCAGACCAACCCGCCCTCTGGGGGGCGGTCTACATTTTTGTTTTTCAAATTTGATTTTACCAATATCAAGAGCTTGCAAAATAATCTCCCGTGGGGCGGTTTGCTACAATAACGTTTTTTCAATTTTACTTACTTAATAATATCGTTAAAAAATATATCATTAATTACTTAAAAAAATTGCATTAAAATGATTTGAATTAAAAGTTATAAGACTACTGTTTTATTGTATGTATATATTTTATATAAATTGAACATTGTAACATGAAAGACTTTGTATGACTCTCACAAACAAGAAATGGACCAAGGGCCGAAAACATCGTTTTTTTTTTAAAACTTTAAACAGCTATAACTTTGGCTAGAAAAGTCGGATTGGCGCGTACGAATCCAATTCGGAAAGGGGGGGAGGAGACGGTGGTGACCGGCACCTCAGGGTACAACCCCAGGTATCCGACGAATCAGAATCGCCAAAATATGTCGTTTCGTACCTCAAAAATTAAGTTTAAGATTTTGAGCGTCTCAACTGAATTTTCTTATGTTGAAAAATAATTTTCAGCACCGAGAAATGCACCAGTAGCAAGTGCAATTGCCACAGGAGAAGTCTCATACGATCATCAGAAAAGTTGAGGACCTCCATCAGAATGGTATGTTTGTACCTTGAATAAGAACTATGTGGATTTGAATAAGAATTTTTAAGAAATCAACAGCTCTTGACAATATTTTTTCTTTGTTGTAGGAATGGACCAATGGTTGCTGAGGTTAAGCCTCTAAGGAGTGTGGTACGTGGAAAACGAACAAGACCAAGTATATGTTCTCAACATAAGGATGTAAGTTGAATCCATTAATTGTAGTAATTTGCTCTGATCTGGTCTGTATGGAAAACTTATAAATTCTTTTATCTTCCTTCTATATCATTAATGGGAAGGGATGGGATATCATTTATGATGGTTGAGGAATTGCTATATTGATCTAATGATCAGTATCTTTGTTAGGTTGGCGAGACAGAGGGTGATCCTTCAAAAAAGACTGATACAAACAAAAACATGTTGACAGTGTTTACTATCTTGAGAAAACAAAAACAGACAAAGCTCGAATATTTAGTGTTAAACTGGCAATCTTTTGCACAAACTGTGGAGAATATATTTGCGCTTTCATTTTTAGTGAAAGATGGCCGTGTAGAGATCAACTTTAATACATGGAAAACGAACTGTGGAGAATATATGGCCGTGTAGAGAATATATTTATTGTTTCACGATCTAACTTTAGTACAAAAATTGAACATTTCTCATTATTTAGATTGAAACATTCAAATCCTAAAAAAAAAAAAAAAAACTGTAGTAGACTGCCCCCCGGGGGGGCGGTCTGCCCTGAATAGTAAACTGCCTCACTGAGGGGTGGTCTAGTCTCAGTGTAAACCGCCTCCCTCCCCCCCCGGGGGCGGTTTGGTTATGAGTAAAAAAATTTGTACAGTTTGGTTATTAATATTATATTATTTAATTTTATGGTTATTAAAAAAAATGCCGGTCCGGTTTATCTTGTTAATTAAATTAATGTATAGTTAGATTAAATATTCTCAAAGCTTAGAACTAACATTTGGTCTAGTGGCAAAGGCACATAGTCTTTATGTGTGAGAGGTCATGTGTTTGAAATTCAGATGGGAGAAATCCTTTATTATAATAACAAGAATATTAAATAGTTAGATGACTTGATCTCCAACTTTACTAAAAAAAATATAAATATATATTCTCAAAGCTTTCCTCTAATTTTGCAAAGAGAATTTGCCCAACCTTTTCTTTTCCTGATTCATGCATATCAAGTACAGCAATCTGCCTAAAATTTTAGCGGAATAATTATCAGGTAAATCAAAAATAGTTTGACAAAAAAATATGAACAAGCCTGTAAATCAAGTAAATCCACGAATGAATATTTCTACGGTATCTGACACGGTACTCATGTTAGTCAAAATCTAGTCAAAAATATTTCCGGCATATTTTTTTTAATAAGAAAAGTAGAGGTCTCACTTACTAATTTTGTTTTTAATATCTATAAAGAATTGTATCCCGATTTCGAACTCACAATTTCACTTAAACAGTCCGTATTAACTTAATTCTATTAGTCATGTTTGATTATGGAATAAGTCATGAAATAAGTATCTTATTTTACACTTATGCTGCTAAATATGAATAAAGTGTGATGGAATAGTATAACATAAAAAATCATTTATGCCGTGATAAATTAACTCATCTGAACTAATACTATGCCTCTCCTCTTAAATTAACTCACCTTTTTAAGTTTAATATATAACTTAACTTTATCCCACATTTAACAAAAATATCTTATGCCGTCATAATTTAGAATAAACAGTTAACTTATGCCATCATAATTTTAATCCACAATCAAACATGGCTATATATTAGATATATATCTTCAACAAGTTTTCCAGCTCGGTACCAAGATTTCTAAAAGTAAATTAGCTCAAGTTCAAAATTTCAAATTCCTAAATTAAACGGTCCGAATTTAACCTGATCTTATCAGGTACATATCTACAACCACTTTTCAAGTTCGGTACCAAAATTGCAAAAAAAAAAAAAAAAAAAAAAAATTAACTCATGTTCAAATTTTCAAATCACTAAATTAAACGGTCCAAATTTAACCTGATCTTATTAGGTATATATCTACAAGTCTACAACCACATTTCAAGCTCAGTACCAAGATTGCAAAAAACAAACTAGCTCAAGTTCAAAATTTCAAATCACTAAATTAAACTGTTCAAATTTAATCTGATCCTATCAAATATACATACGAATTTAACTGAATCCTATTAGATATATATCTACAAGTTTTTCAGCTCGATATCAAGATTGCTAAAAGCAAATTAGCTCAAGTTCAAAATTTCAAATCTCAAAATTAAAGGTCCGAATTTAACCTGTTTTTATCAGGTATATATCTACAACCACTTTTCAAGCTCGATACCGAGATTAAAAAAAAAAAAATTAGGTCAAGTTCAAATTTTAAATCACTAAATTAAATGGTCGGAATTTAACCTGATCTTATTAGGTATATATCTACAACCTCATTTCAAACTCACTATCAAGATTGCAAAAAACAAATTAGCTGAAGTTCAGAATTTCAAATCACTAAAAAAATGGTGACTAAGGTTTGACAAATTCATTCGTTGTAGTTGCAAGAGTGGTCTAATCATGTAGGTTTCTATTTTTCTCATCACTCAACGGCCAGCAAATAAGCTTGTCTAAATCACCAATTCACCACCCCCTTTTTATCTTTTTGCCTATATTCAACACGCATGTCAATGACTGCTAATAGTACCATCAACATCATGTAAAAATAATAATAAAAACGGGTATAATATATTATATTATTAAATTATTTTCTGTTCAGGATATTTTCGTTCTGAATTTGTTCGTTAATAATTTGATATTTCGTCGTCACTCAACATGAATCTCTATTTTTACTTTATGCGTTTTCGTATTTTACAAACTACTGTTAATTTTTAATGTTTTAACCCGATTTATATTTTTTAAAATATATTTCACAATAAATTGATGATATGCATGCATACATATATTATTATATTATTTCCCAACAATTATTCCCGATATTTTCATCCTGAATTTTTTTCTTGCGATTACTTCGTATCTGAAGGTGCTTGTGACGAATTAGGCCCAATAGCGATTAAACATGAATCTCTATTTTCTAGTGGCTTGTGACGAATTCTAAAACCCGCCAGAAAAGCCCCTATTGTTTGTATGGACCGGGTCTATACAAGCCTATTAACGTACCTTAATTAGGCCCGAAGAAACTCTTCTAAAGCTTGGAGCTGGGCTATTGGGCCTACCTCTATTCGGTTCTAAAATTGGCGATTATCGCCTTAATGCCTTATTGTCTACTCTACCTGACTACCCATTTTTCCTTAACCCGACTCAGATACACGCCCTCCTCCTGATAGGCCGTAGGTTCAAAATATGTCCAAATCAAGTTAAATTTACAAATGTCATGTGATCAAGTTGGGTTCCGTTAGTCACTTCGTGATTGATTATTTAACTTCATGTTAATTTAAAATATAATGGTTTTAATTACACGTGAGTTGCGCAATTTCATATCATACCGTAATTGGATATTTCGTATCACATACCGTGTCAAATTTTCTAAAAATGATCATGTAACGTGAATAATCATGATATGAGAATATGAGACACACAAATTACAGCACATAACTAGTACACGTATCATGCCGTGACGTATTCAGTCACACTGTTATTTTTTTAAATCTCTAGTTGGCCCTCGATGAGAATCCAAACTGGTATGGTCCGACGTATAGTGTACGAGACCCTTGGAGATTCATTCCCAAGCAGATCAGACATCAGATTGTCCGGATCTAAACTTAAAATTTGAGTTACCATAGGTGATAAGGTGATATGGATTTCGGGTTAGCCTAGGCCCTAAAAGCCGAAAGGGCTTCCTCCGGTTAGAGGTTTGCTATTTGCCCGCCTACCCGTGACCTGGATTCGGGTTGTCCGCGCCCGCTGCCCGCTGCCCGCTGCCCGCCGCTCGCTCGTCTCGTCCCGTGCCCGGGTTTGGCACGTGTCACGGGTAAGCCGGGACGGGTTAAAATGTGGGACGGACCGGCACTTTAGAAAAAAAAAACTCGGGAAAAAATAAACCTGTGCCCGTGCTCGGGTTATATCCGTGTCCGTGCCCGTGCCCGGGTTGCCTGTACCCGTACCTGTCCCGGGTTGCCCGGACCCCCCCGCCCATCTGTTGGGTTACGGACCGTCCAAACCGTTGATTAGCTTAATATGCGGAAAGAACGTAAAACAAAAATTTTACTTCTATATTAAGCCAAGGATTAAACGAGGTATGTCAGAATACTTTCCAAGGGGATCCACCTTCAGTATTCTTTGGCATCAAAACTCGATTTAATCCTTTTACAGATCTACTCCATAATTGATTTCTCAAACTTTAATCTATCTACAAATTAAATAGATTAATATAACATATTTATACCTTGATCCAAATTCCAATTGGATTGCAGCAGATCGAGAAGACCGAATCTGAGGAACGTCTCGCTTCAAAGTATCAGACGTCTGACACCTCTATTGGTTATCCATCAGGACTAACCAGAGAGCGGTTTATTTCTTTTGCCAGAAATACCGTAAACCGCGGAATTATGCAAAAACACTATTCACCGAGAAAAAGACAAAATAAATATATTTACGACTCGCAGTTATTCAAATAGAAATACCGCAACTTTCGCAAAAATATATTATTTCTAAATCCCGTAAACAACCGTAACCGAGAAAGAGAGAAAATAGATTTATCGATTCGATCAGACTGATCAGATCAGATATGAGTGAATTGGTAATTTTCTCTCTACCCCTACCCCTCTATTTATAGGCAAATGAGGAGGTTCGCCCGATTACCAAAATACCCTTAAAGTTTGACATATTTACAATTATGCCATTCTTAATGGTGGTTTGGTAAAATGGTAAAATCAAATACCATTTGAGAATACCATTTAAGAATACCATTTGAGAATACCATTTGACAATATCATTTGAGAATACCATTTGATTAATATATATATATCATATATATATATTTGTACTTTTAATTTATTTAATTAAGGTTTTAATTTTGCTAATATTCAAAACCATAATTAATATTTAAAATCTAAATCAAATATATATAATTGTTCTAAACAATTATATTTCTCGGGTCCTAGGTTTTCGGTACGATTTTATACAACGCATCGAGTACGCTTATAAATTAACCGTTGTTTCTGCTTGTCATCTTATATGACATTTATAATTTAATTATATCACGTATAATTAATTATAACCATCTTAATATTAATTATAATCAATTTATAATTAATCAGTAAGATTCTCCGACTAGCTCCTATACGGTGTGACCCAATAGGATCTGTGTTATGTTGGTATATAGAATTAAAACCATTTTAACTTCTATAATCATATGAGGCATCTGACATCTGCACTATGACCATCCAATTACACAGATGATGCTGTACTATACAATACCACGATTCAGTAAACTATTTTAGTCGTGTTAATTCTTATGTCTCCCAGTATCAGATCAGTTTCAAGGTGGGTGTGTGTCATCCTTGCAAACTTAATCTTTTCCCGATCTTGAGCAGATTATCAAATATAATTACTCTTGTAATTATACTGCATGCAGATAATCCTACTCTATCAAGGGGCCCAGTGATATCGTAACTCGTATAGAGATACGAGGGACAATAGTACTTTTGGTAAACCATCACTACCTCAGCTAAGTTATGTATACCGAAAAGCTACCGTTATGACTGCGTTTTACCGACAGCGTTAGGTAACAATCACACATACACATTTTTCTACTGAGATGAATACCTCATACTTTAGAACTTAACACTGAATGAAAACATTAATGACACGTACACAATTCCATTTAATGTTTCATTCGAGGTCTGTCAAATACCATGTTCCTAGAACATGTATCTATGTGATTAAAATGACATCTCATGTCAATGGTCTGTAAAACTTGACCATCTTTTAATCCACATTCTAACCTTGTAACGATAAATTAGTGTTCCTGCTAATTACCTCGGTTAGAGACTTTTAAGAGTATTTATCATCTATATTATGAAGCTCTACAATTTCAAGTCATGAACCCGAAATGATTCATAAATTCAATAATACTCAAGGAACAAAATGACAGTTTATTAATCACTCAATTCATGAACAAAGCTTTATGATAATTTATCGTATTATTGACTTTTAGATTATTACAAACTAACACCATCCCCTCTCCACCCCCCCCCCAAAACTTTCAAAATTTCAAAATTCATTCCCCCCAAACAAAACCTCTTTAAATATACCCCAATCCCTCATATTTTTTCACATTTCAATATCTCATATTCTCATAATATTTTCAATCACTCATTCTCTCAATATTTTTTATTATTCTCAACATTTAAATTTATTGTTAAAAAAATATATTTGTAAATTTAAATCGTTCTACAAATCCGCAAACGGAATTACGAAGGTTTTTCAAAATCCCACGAGATTCGTTCTACAAAATTTGAAGGTACATTTATTTTATAATAATTTGTAGTAATTGTTAGATAATTATATTTATTTTGTAGTAATTTGTAGATAATTAGATTTATTTTATAGTAATCTGTAGTAATTGTTAAGTAATTAGATTTAATTTGTAGTAGTAATTAGATTTATTCTTGTAAATGTGAAGTAATTAGATTTATTTTAGAGTATGTTAGATTTTATTTTGAAATTCAGATTTATTTTTAATAGGTTAAAAAAAATAGGTTAGATTTTTTTTTTGGAAATGTGAAGTAATTAGATTTATTTTAGAATATGTTAGATTTTATTTTGAAATTTGGATTTATTTTTAATAGGTTAAAAAAATAGGTTAGATTTGTTTTTTTTAGAAATGTGAAGTAATTAAATTTATTTTAGAATATGTTAGATTTTATTTTGAAATTCAGATTTATTTTTAATAGGTTAAAAAAAATAGGTTAGATTTGTTTTTTTGGAAATGTGAAGTAATTAGATTTATTTTAGAATATGTTAGATTTTATTTTGAAATTCGGATTTATTTTTAATATGTTAAAAAAAATAGATTAGATTTGTTTTTTTGGAAATCTGAAATAATTAGATTTATTTTAGAATATGTAAAATTTTATTTTGAAATTCGGATTTATTTTTAATAGGTTTAAAAAAAAGGTTAGATTTGTTTTTTGGAAATGTGAAGTATTTAGATTTGTTTTTTTATATGTTAGATTTTATTTTGAAATTTGGATTTATTTTTAATAATAGGTTTAAAACTGGCAAGTCCTTCTCACGATCTTATCAGTCAATCATACTACGCGGACTGGATGTCCTGGTATGATTGTACCTTCCGCCCGGACAATAATCTGAATACTTTAAAGTGTAAGGTAAACGGTTGCACGCAAGATTTTACATATCTTAAAGTCTTAGGTATGAGTATCTTTAGGAAGCATGCCGAAACTCACAAAAGAAAGGGTCAAAGGCCGATATAAATTTCTAACCTCTTTTATTTTTTATGGTTACTTTTTAAATTATAAATTTATAAATATTTCAATTATTTTTTTAAAATTATTCATTTTATGAAGAATTACTAACAAAAAAAAAGTTAGAACCTATTTTACATAGCCGGTCCCAAGTCCGGAATAAAGGAGGAGGGTAGCTTTTATTTATAAATCTATTGTTTTAAAATAATTCGGTTTTAAAGATCAAATAATTCGTATTTAGATGTTGTAAAATAAAATATTTGGAATCCCAATAATTATTAATTGTAAGACAACATTGTTAATATTTGTTAGTTAGGAGTTTGTTCAAGCAAATCATGAAGTCATATCTATAATGAAATAGATGACATGTTTGCATATTATATGATGGAAGAGACAAAAAGCTTGGAACTCTTTGACTTGAATCAACAAATTTTAACTCAGAAATTTTTTATCTTGATGTCCCCTTGTAACAGCATAAAGAGGACAAAAAGTAATTTATGTAGGAATATTTGTAAGTGAAGCTATGCTATCTTGCATAATTAACATGTCATGTATAGCTTATATTAGTTTGTATTATTGATTAGTACTTCATTTTTAGATTTTGCACAGTGGATATGAACTATTGAACATGATGTCCATATGAAAATGAATTTGGAGATTAAATTTATATTTTTTTTAGAATTTTGATATGTAGAAAATCAGTCTAAAAATTAGACCACTTAAAAATAGTGATTTTCTAACCATCTAAAAAAAAAAAAAATCAAAATTTAGTCTACAAGTATATTTTAATATGAAAATCACGTATACCATTCAGATAGACTATTTGGACTCTAAAACCAAAAATATTTATCACTATGCATAGTATCACAACCTGACTCTTTATTTAGAAGAGATAATGAGTGTTTAATACTTTTACCATTAAAATTATAATTGACCAACTGTACAACTTTTGAAAGTATAAGATGCGAATCAAAATTATTAACTCATCAGTTTTAATATGAACACTGAATTTTATTTTTGTGACTTCTAATACGAAGTACAATATTTCACAAAAACTGATACATAAATAGACTCGAGCATGCACGTTACGATAAAAGAGCAAGGCCTCACGTATTATATATGCTTTAGACAAATATTGTTTCTATATGATGCAACATAAAAAATATAGTAATTTCAATTATAGTTTAACGACATGTGTTACATCCTAAAAGTTTATTAAATAGACTTCAAGCGACGAATTCAAACCATTGAAATAGATCTCGAGTGATGTATTTATATATAAATTTTATAAATTTTTGCATTGATTTATTATAAAAAAAAAAAAAAAACCGGTCCGGGTTTGACCCGGACTGTCCGACCCAGACTCGTCCTACCCCCGACCCGCACCCGAGACGGGCAAGGGTAAAAGGGTGGGTAAGGGTAAGGTTTTAAAAAAAAACCCGTTCTACCCGCATCCGAGTTACCTGCTCTACCCGACCAACCCGTGCCCGACTTGCCCGTGCCCGACCCCCGGGTTTTGCCCGTCCCGCCCGTCCGGTCCCGAGAGCAAAGCACTACCTCCGGTGCTCTCTTTCTCTCTTGCGCACGGCACACACCCGCTTACCTTTTACTTTTAGTCTCTCACACGCACACACACCGCACAATGCATCTATTGAATTTGAAGCACCTCTCTGAACTTCACAAGAAACCGCTTGTATCGCTACCTACCATCTTCACCATTGCCATTACAACTCAATCGAGCACTTCGCCAGATTCTCCTCCACTCCGGTCCCAGTTGGCCACCTTCTCCTCCCTAATAAAGGGAAAACGGTACGTATCTGCCAAATCCACTCTCACATTCATCCTCTCCTCCCAAAAACCCACCTACTCATTTCGCTCCATTGCTCCGTGTATCCAAAACTCATGTGAAATTACGAAGGTCCCCCAAGATGACGTATTTGACATGGTATTTCGGGTTTACTCGGAACTAGGCTTCACCAAGGATGCACTCGAGGTGTTTGATTTAATGCTTGAACGGTTTGGCCGCGTGGATGGAAGGTCATGTGCAGAGTACTTAATGGCGGTTAAGAAGGTGGGTCAACTTGATTCCGCAATTGATTTCCTCCGTCGGATAGTTGAATCAAATGGTGTGGATGTCAAGCCATTCAGTGTGGTAATTGTCCTTCAGGGGTTGTGCAAGAAAGGGAAAGTTGAGAGTGCCCAGGAGTTATTTGATGAAATGTCTCAAAGAGGGATAAAGCTGGATGTTTTGTGTTATAACTGCTTGCTTGAGGCCTATGGAAAGACTATGAATGTTGACATGATTAACAATATTCTTGATCGCATGATCTGTGAAGGAGTTAAGGCTACCGTTGGCACATACACTATCCTAATCAATTTCTATTCCAATTTAGGAAAAATCGAAAAAGCTGAAGCTGTTTTTCAAGATATGAACGAGAAAAGAGTAATTGCAGATGTGTATTTATACACCGCATTAATAAATGCCAACTGCAAGGTGGGGAAAATGAGAAGAGCTTCCATCTTATTCGATGAGTGTGTGCAGAAAGGGATTGTACCGAATAAACATACCTATGCTGCTTTATTAAATGGGTTTGTGAAATTAGGTCAAATGGAGGCGGCTGAGATGCTCATGAGTGATATGCAACGCAAAGGAATTAATTTTAATCAAGTTATATTTAATACAATGTTAGATGGATATGTTAGAGAAGGGTTGGTAGAAAAGGCACTTGAATTAACATCTGTTATGGAGAAAACCGGCATTGAATTAGACGTGTACACATACAATACACTTGCATGTGGTTTCTGCAAGCATTGTAAATTTGGTGAAGCAAAGAAAGTTCTAACTACCATGGTTCAACGAGGGGTTAAGCCTAATTACGTCACTAATACAACGTTAATTAGTATATATTGTAAAGAGGGAAACATGGTCGAGGCAAGAAGGTTATTTAGGGAAATGGGTGAAAAAGGTGAACATCCTAGTTTAGTCACGTATAATGCGATTATGCATGGGTATATCAAAAAGGGAAGCGTGAGAGAGGCAGAGAGGTTTAAAAAAGAGATGGAGAAAAAAGGGTTGCTACCAGATGCGTATACCTATGCTTCACTGGTGCATGGCCATTGTATAAGTGGGAAGATCAGTGTTGCACTGAAAGTGTTTGATGAAATGAAAAGCAGGGGTATAAAGGGAGATAGGGTGGTATACACAGCTTTAATATCAGGCCTGTCAAAGGAAGGGAGGTCGGATGAGGCATTTCAGTTTTATGATGAAATGATTGCGGAGGGCATTATCCCAGATGAATTTTTATATTCTGCTCTTGCAGGAAGCCTTCATGGTAAAAATGTTTCGAGTTAGGGATATTTTATATGTTTATAATTTGGTGTTCAGTCCAATTTATTGTTTTTTAAAGTATACAAGTTGAACGGATTATTGGTGCAATTGGTAACATTACCTAATATTAGTATAGTACCAGTACTGCTAACTTGTGTACAGGGAGCAGTGTAATAAGTGACCAAACATAGTCTTTTTTTATATTATTATTTTCATATCTTTGTAAGAAAGTTGATAATAATCGAGTACTTGTTGGCAGATCATTTTGTTTCTTTTTGCTTAAGGTTTGTAAAAGTTTGTATATTAATTAATTTGGCACTATAGCACTCATTCTTTAATAAAAAACAAAACAAAACAAGGTAGTTATATATTTTTCAGATAGTATTATTCTCTCATTATGTCTGTGTTAATGATTCAACATAAACAGCTATAATATAAGTCAGGCTACTTTCCATCCAAGGTAATCACAAATGAAGTAAAAAAAAAAAATTATGACTGGGAATGTTAACAAAATTTGTCTCATATCCTCTATAATGCTGAATCGCTCATTGCAGAGTATCCGAACGATTCAAAATACCAATAATATAGACTCAATGGTCATGATTCCATGTCGTGCAGTGGATCAACGGTTCAGATTTGCATGGCATGATAGAGTACGTACTACGGAGGATTCGGACTCCCCAAAATCTGATCATGCTTTGAATTTTTTCTTTCTAATGCGTAAGACGGTTTTGTATCTGCTATCGTCTCTGTGACAGTGTCATAGCCTAATTCTTGATTGCCATTTTCAGATGCATCCTTCATCTATTATTCAAAGAAGAACGAAAGAGAAATATTACAGTTCTGCTGCATACTACATATGATGTTGTCATGTTCTATTGAGGTATATAGTAAACCAGAAGTCTGAAGGGGAAGTGATACAACATCCTACTTGAAAGAACTGAGATTTTTTTTTTTCAAATAATAATGAAAAGTAGAGTGAGGCTACGGTGTTATGCATAGCGCAGGTAGGTCCGTACTATGGACCAATATCTTCGTTTTCATAGTAAAAAAAAGTCAATCTGAACCATTAAATATGATCTTCATATGAAAATGCATTTAAAGACCAAATTTTATATTTTTTAGTTTTTTACTATCTAAACAATATAAAATTTAGTTTTCAAGTATTTTTCATATGAAGATCATGTTGAGCTGTTCATATC
Organism: Carex cristatella; assembly: GCA_024447775.1. Taxonomy (NCBI): domain Eukaryota; kingdom Viridiplantae; phylum Streptophyta; class Magnoliopsida; order Poales; family Cyperaceae; genus Carex; species Carex cristatella. The sequence goes on along the minus strand of JAJHPF010000024.1, from coordinate 73,296 downwards.
AAATGTTTGAAATTTAAAAATAGAGATAACGATCCATAATTAAAACCAATGTGCACTATGCATAATACCTCTCACTCATGAAAACTAGAACAAAAGCTTACTCCAAAGTTCCAGAGATTAAAGGCCCAGCTATTCTGGCGCGAATGAAGAGTAGTCTTCACCTCTTTGACTTCCTATAGGATTACAAGAACAAAATAAATAAATAAGAAAAATATATTAAGAACTCCAAATTGTAGAAAAATAAACATTGAAAGAAAGCATATACAGATTTCAACTGGTCCACATCTGAATTGAGTTCCTGCTTGAGCTCATCAAGTTCCTATAAATTACAAAGAGAGCAATATTTAGTTATAAGAATGGTAATATTTCACTGAGGATTATTTTTCAGGGTGTCAACTTTTTACTATTTAGAGGAGAGATGAACTTGTTGGGTGGTTTCATTTCTCAGGCGTTCTAACATTCTAAGTTTAGAAAAATGATATGTAGAAGCAAAAGCTTAGCTTACAGTTCTGTAAGTCTTTACTTGTTTGTCTAGATTCAGCCTCCATCTTTGTACCTCCTACACAAACCGATGAAATAGCTATAAACTGGTACAAGGATCAGCTGAAATGATGTTTTGATTAGAAATTGCTGGGTTGAGAGGACTTAATTAACTGATATCTACCCCAAAAGAAAAATAATATATCTGATAAAACTGAAAGAAGAGTAATTTGACTGGATTATATATACTGTAAAATAACTGATAAAACTGAAAGAAGAGTAATTTGACTGGATTCTATATATTGTAAAATAACTGATAAAACTGAAAGAAGAGAAATTTGACCGATTCTATATTGTAAAATATAACTGATAAAACTGAAAGAAGAGTAATTTGACCGATTCTTCATTGTAAAATAGTTGGCATTGGAAATATAGTAGTAAGCATTTGTTACAAATTTCATAAATATTCCCCTGCTAAACAAGAATGACAAAATGATATGAGCAAGGGGCATGCATTTTATTTTGCCACAACACGGGCGCAAGGACCTTAGAAATATCAGAGTTAAATATTATGTACTGGAACCACAATTTTAAGCTAAGCCCTCCTATTAACGTTTATTATGAGTGGGTTTTTCTTAGGTTGAAGCTATTAAAAGTTAGTAAATTACTAATACAAATCTATGAGATATGACTTATGAGTAACTTTCTCATATGCAATACATAATGGCCTGAAAAGGGAATGCAGATTCAAAATGTACCTCTTTCAATCCCTGAATCCGGGATAATAGCTCTGCTTGAGATCCATCCAGTTCCTAAAATTCAATGAAGAAAATAACAGTAGCATTGAAAAGTTGTACAAAATACATCAAATTCCTAAACTTTTTGAATTTTGCAGGTTAGTCCCTAAACAAACTAAAAACTTGAGTACAGAAAATCAGCAATTACATTTTTCTGACTTGTGCATTTTTTTTTTTCTAAGACTGAAAACTGTAATAAATTTTATTCATCATACCGCAATTCGTTCTCCCATTTGCTGGAAATGCTCTTTATTCTTCAACAAAAAAAGTATAGAAAAACATAAATTAGACAATGTCGTATAGGCAATTTGATGAAGATAGAAAACATAGATTCTAGTATAAAAATAGAAATTGGTACCAGTACTAATGGTGGACCGGTGGTTGGTAAAGTGGGAGAAGGAGATGTCTCAGCCATCAATGGTGGTTTCAGAGAGAGAGAGAGAAAGAGAGAGAGAGGGAGATGAGAAGGCGACTTGTGTTAAGTTGGTATAAAATGGAAGCAAGGTGGTTGCCAGGGTCTTTTAAGTTAATTAAATAATATGTGATTATATGATCACATAACAGCTATATCTTACTTGGTCGTTGGAATGATATTTTTACTGGAGTTGTTGACCGTGACTCTTTCCTTTAGCTGTTAGAAAATAGGATTTGTATTTAGTGATTATTCTTAAATGCTATTACCTTGAAAATGACACATGTCATTTGCGAGTAAAAATATTGACAGAGTTATTTTGACTTCACGCAACACATTAGTTATATACTTTCTCATTTTGTCTTTATTGATTGTACGCTACGTGAAGCCAAACTAGTTCTGTTAATATCTTTACCACATTTTGCTGTTTTTTGAGTTTATCAAACTGTTAATTGTACGAAGCTGATCAAATTGGGTACATAATTACGCTTTATTTTCAAGTGCTAGTGTTAACGGAATAATACCAAACTTGTACCGCTCATTTTTGGTAATGGTAATTTGTTATGGGGTCTTCGTCTTATGTTCTGGTACTATTTTGGTCCGGAGCATTTTAAGTTGGGTATTTGTGTCATTTCTCTTACATTTTTTGTGTATTTTTTAATACTAAGTTCCATTTTTTTAAGAAAAATGATGCTTGATCATTTTTATTCAGCGTTCTAAATAGTTGCGCTATAGTTTTTCGGACCTTAAAAGCTATAGTGCTATTAACTGTTTTTCAAAGCTATAGTTATAGTTGTTTTATTAGTCTTTTCGCAATGACGTGATAATCGCTGTTTAGAACCTTGTTTTTATAAAGAAAAAGAAAATGAATAACTATTCATTTTGAGAGCTTAAATCTTGATGTCAACATGCTAATAAAAAATTGTCCCTTCAATTTAATTAATATTTCTTGGATTATAAACAAGTTAAATATCATAATTTTTAAAATTATGTTGATGTTCAAAGAATTAAAAAGGATATGACTATAATGTTTGAACTTTGTTCAGTAGTTTGATTTCTGCAAATCTTTGCTACTAAGAAATTAATTTTAGCTGCACTGACTCTAGGTGTAAATTGTGGTATAAATGATGCATTTTAGTCAGTGGAGCTAAAATTGACACCTAGAGTCAGTGCATGTGCAGCTAACTCTTGGATATTTTGATGCTTTGATTATAATGAAAAGTTACTGATATTCAATGGCAAGCAGACAAAGTAAAATTTAAATTAAATTTTAGTTTAATTCAGTATGAAGACAAAATTGATGGCGTTTTAATTCAATGTAAAATGAAAAAAAAATATGTCCATAAATTTTGGTCTTCCTAATCTAGAGCTGAAAGTTTCAAATGCTAATATGACAGATTATCGTACAGTTCACACAAAAACTATAATTTGTGCAAGAACAATGAGGGATAACAAGGAATATTATCAAATATATTTAATTGATAAAAAAAAAAACTATGTTTCCTTAATTAAAGAAAAAAAAAAATACAGAGTTGGTGTATCGGGCCAGCGAATCCAACTGGAAATTCAAATTTATGGGCTTTAAAATATGTATTGGGCTTTATTGGGCAGAAGCTACTAGACCGGGAAATAACAGACTAACAGAGTAACTGCAAATAGACTAGAAATACATCTAGTTTAAAATGTCAATTTCCTTCAATAATTTTCTTTTGAGTTCACTAGTTCAATTTTTATTTCTCTTAAGTTTCTCGAAGTGCATGTGCCAGCGCAAAGCTATTTCTATATTTAATTTTATTATTTATATTATATTAAATTATAAATTAATATGCAAGGTGCTTCTCCAGCTGCTGGAATGTTGTTGCTAGCTAGCTGCAGATATTAATTCTTTTTTAAGAAAAATATATTAATTATTTTTTTCTTTAAAAAATAACGAAGATCTAACTATTCAGAGGCAACCGAATCAATAGTTTGGTCTACCTTTTTCTTTTTGAAATTTTAGTGGCAATTACAGTTCGTAATACTCGAGTCATGACCACACGTATTTCTCCCTCTTTGACTGGATCAATGATTCGGTCCACCCTTATTTACACCTTGATACTACCACACATATTCCGCCCCTATCTTGAATCAAACCATTAATTCGGTCCACCGCTGGACCAAATCAATGGCCCCTCCCTTCCCCAATGCTATTTGAAAAAAAATAAAAATGAATGAGATTTTAGATAGGAAATTTTTTTAGAAAATCACTAAGATAATGTAGAAACTTTTAGGTCAGAGAAGGAAGAAGGAAAGGGAGGGGCCGGAATTTGAAATCAGGAGTGGATATAAGTAATAAAGTAATGATTCGATCATTTTTTTTTTTTTTTCAGATTTTCTGTATCATCAATTGTGTAAAGGTATGACAAAGAGTTAATTCAGTCATCTCCAACTTAGACCGAATCAATAGTCCAATCCTTACTATTTTTGAAGAAAATAAATCATTAACCTATGTCTGACAAATTAGTGTTTTACTTTCTAAACAAAATTGATCTACTCCTGTCTTTTGACGTGGTTCTGTACATTTCATATTTGAAAATAAATATTTTTTTGTGATCAATTGTGGCATCATAAGTTTATCTAGAAAAAGTCTTTATTTGATGCGGCTTGAAAAAAGTATATATGCAAAACTGCAAAACTGTTGGAACAAATTCTCAACTCTAAGAATTTATATAGCATGGTACATATGCACCTCATTTTCAGCTGAAAGTATGGAATATATATTTTGGACATATTGCTGTACAATGACAGGAGCAAACTGCAGTTCCAAATCAGCATCATCAATCTAACATATCTACAAAAAAAAAAACTTTTTTCCCTGATCAAGTTATAGTGTTACACATCTAGAAAATATCGTAGAAATATAATAAGTTGATTTCCACCAATCACATATAGTAAGCACATTTCACAAGTCCATATGTTAAAATTGATACAACGCATTAAAAAGAGTAAATTACACGGATGGTCCTGAAAATATCATTTGTTTATCATTTTGGCCCTTAAATTTTAAAAGGATCATTTTAGTCCTCAAAGTATCACTTATTTATTATATTGGTCCTAAGAATTTTGAAAGTACCATTTTGGTCCTCAATGTTTTTATAGCTTCGTCCTAATTAGTTTAAGATTCATTGATATAAATGATATTTTCATATATTGTAACGTCATTTATCAGCATTGAAATTAGTGGGCCAAACAATACAAATAACGTGAAAATAAATGTAATTATTCGTGGCATCAAATATTAATATGTATTAATGTTTTTTTTGAAGAAAAAAGAATGTGGAGGTCGAGTCTCCATTTTCCATTGATACGACTCCAGAGGTATCAGATGTTACAATACTTGTATTAATGTTTGTGTCAGCATAAATTAATTTAAAAAAAATAAGAACTAGTGGCAAAAGCAATTCTCTCTGTGTGGAAGGTCGTAGGTTTGAAATCCGTAAAGAGCAATTGATTGTGGTTATAATTAAATAGTTGAGTGGCTTGACCTCCAACTTTTACTAAAAAATATAATGAAAAAATCATATTTAATATAGAGTTGGGCTAAGGTTCTTCATGAACTAGGGGCTATATTTTACTTTATGTTTGTATCTTTATTTTCAAAGTCCAAACAGTCAATCCAAATTATTTAATATGATCTTCATATTAAAATGTGCTTGAAACCAAATTTTAGAATTTTAGAATTTTTCTACTACTTTAAAAAAAAGATAGAAATCGTGGTTTTTCAAAGATTCTAGACCATCTAAAAACAACGATTTCTACCAATCTAAAAAATAGTAAATAATTTTAAAAAAAATGTAAATTTTGGTCTACTAGCACATTTTTATATAAAGATCATATTAAATAGTTCGAATCGGCTATCATGAACATTAATTGAAGTAAAAAAAGTAAGAATGTGACATTAGACGTGACCCTTGCTCCATGAAGTACCATAGCCAAACCCTTTACATATATTTTATCATAAGTACTATTATGACATGATAATGATGGGACTAATTTGTTTTATCATAAATATCATAAGTATTAGTATGGCATGAATGTGAAACTCCATTTAGTTTTTCCACAGATCACAGGTGATAATGGTAGGACTAATTTGTTGCACATCGAAAACTTTAAGGATACAAATAGTAATAAATTGATAATTTAAGGACCAAAATGGTATTTATATCATCTTTAAGGAATAAAACGATAAGGGAGTAATACTTTCAGAACTAAAATTATGTTTTTGAAATTTTAAATATCAAAATAACAATTAAATAAGTTATATATACTTTAAGAATCATTTGCATAATTTATTCATTAATTAACAAAACATGAGCTAAGAAAAATTCATAGCATATAGAATATATGACAAACGAGAATCATGTCTAGCACAATAATTAAGTTAAAACATTACTTTGGATGTAGAAGGCGCCCATAAGTTTAAAATACACTGTTGACACTGAAAAAACATACTACATTATATTCAAAAGAAACCATTAGCACAAAATCAAATAATTGAATGAAAACAAATTTATAGTTAGTAATTCTACTGATTTGTCTCTAAGATGGTGATTATTTTAAAAGCTAGATTTTGATCTGATGGCAAAAACATGTACTTTTTGTGTGAGAGGTCGTAAGTTTGTAATCCGAATGAGAGATCCTTTGTAAATATTAAATAGTTAGAGATACCTCTAACCTTTACTAAAAAAAAGAAAAGAAATGTATACGTGGTGATTATTTTGTTGGTTAAGAAACGTGGGATACACAAAAGTTGTAGGATTCAAAACTTTTTAGAGTAGGCTTAATCCCTTATGCAAACAAGATTTGTCAAAAGAAAGATTGGAAGCATCAAGAAAAGCAAAGTACATTACGGTTGATATCAAAAATCAAAATAGTGCATTTCATTTTCATCTACTTTTAGGCAAAAGATGCTCAGTTAACTTGATTAGTTTGCTAACTATCAAAGGAATTTCCAGTTGTGATTTCCACTAAGTGGTACCAGCACAAATATTCTGCAATTCATCAGTATACGTACTCTAAATAAAATAATAACTTTTAAAACTAAAATGCTTCATCAAATTTTATTTACGTTATTGCAATCTTTATACAAATTCAAAATTTCTTCCTAATTCATGCAACTTGAGATTACTAGGTTGGGATGATAATATGATCGTGTGCAAACTTTATTTTCTTGTATAACTAAGAAATTTAATACTAAAATAAATTTTAGTTTATAATTTTTTATTTGTTTCATAAAATTAATTGTCAGTTGGTAATATTCATCTTCTGAGATTTGACAAAAAATATACAAGTTATTGTTGAAACTTTTTCACGAGGGCAGATCTCCTGTGGTACCGTACGTGACGAAGTTAGTTGCCAGTCGAGTCAAATTCTATACTAACATGCCTTAGAATAACGGGGCCTCTTTAAAATCCATGTCCGATCAAAGCGGACAGTTTGGATCTCACTCTACGAAATGCACTGCTTCACCAGATCCGAACTCAAGGATCAATTGAGCAACATTTCTCTTTCTGGCACACTGTTTTCACATTCTAGAATAGACTACTGGCATCCCCATCTGAACTTCCATGCAAATGGAATATGATCTTATAAATTTCAAACAGCTTTCAACTTTTGTGGAACTCAGATATAGTGCCTACCTAAACAATCATGCTTTTCTCACGAACCATATTTATTTCATGAAAGGAAGAAGGAATTTGTTCTTGATAGTAAAATCATAGTGAGATTTCCAGCATTTTGATAGCTTTGATACGAATTTAACGACTTCAAATCGGACTTAACTTCATTATCAAATGTGTGCCTTCAAGACTGATAATCAATCTAAACTTTATATATAGTTGTAAATTCTTAGTTTGAGAATTAATCCTTTACTTGATGTACTTTCTTTTTCCCTCATTCTTCTTCTTCATCATCATCGTTCATTCATTTATACCACGATAACAATTTATCCCTCATTCAGTATTTCAATTCATATGTATTAATTGAACTCTGGCAGGAGAGTTATTCAGTCATATAACATTTTGAAAAGTTAAACGGTCTATATAAACCTTCTTTATTTTTGATGAATGATTGAAACCAGACAATTATGTTCCTCAACGATAACAATACAGGACCTCTTTCTTTTTGGACCGTCCATTGTGTAGAAGAAATAATTAAGGGCCAGGATAGAGACCAACTCTTTTTTGGACCGTTCAATGCGAGGAATTGACAGCCTGTTTCATTCTTTTGGATCGGATTTCATTATAGTTTGAGTATGAATTTATTGTTAAAATTACATGAACTTAATTTTATGTGGATTTATATTCACAAGAATTCAAAAAGGATCTGCATCTGTATTGTGGCAAAGTTTAGGTCAATTTCAAATAATGAATATTTAGCTAAAATGTCTAAATTAGTAATTTCGGATGTACAATTTTTTTTTTTAATTTGCACAATAATTTTAAAATATATATCATAAAATTTAGATAGATATACGCTAGAATTATCTTCTTTATTTTTTACAAATGACTGAAAGTTAAAACATTAGTAATAAAAAAAATCTATTAGATAATTTTATAATGTAAAGTTACTCTCTAAAAAAGTAAAAAGTATAGCACAAATTATGAGCAAAGTAGGCGCACATATCCATATGCAAAGCAAGTGACACGTGACATTCACGTGAGATAAGGGCTTATAAGGGATTCTTATCTTACATTTAAAATTTAATGGAATCAATCCCATTTTTCCAAACGCCCCAACTTTTCACATTCTTTTTCTCATTTTAGGTGAGGGGAATTGATCCATTTTCTCATATCTTAGGCGGATCTGTTCTCTTTTTTAGGCTTTTTGCGGCTATAAGCCTATAACCATGCTCTCATTTTAGACTTTTTTTTAAATTTAATCTCTAATGAATACATGCATGCAAGAGCAACAGGGACAGGGAGGTCTCAATGTCTCATTAATTAGATGCAACGTACAAATTATTTCAACAAAACATATGTTGAAATTACCATAATAGTTTTAATTTTGTTGCAGGATCGATGATATAATTAGTATTATATGTCGAGCTAACTAGAACGGGATTTCCGACATTTCAATTGCATGTATTCTATGTAAAATATATACTGATTTTATTGATAGATAATATCTTATTTATAGAAGGCTGTAGGTTTGAAATTTGAATGAAAATTCTAATTTTAAATATTAAATAGTTGGATAACCGACTTTTAATCTTAATTTACTCGCATGTATAAAGTCTGTTAAGTTAATTTGCAAAATTTGTCTTTATATTCAAGTTGAGGAGGATCATGTTTAGTATTTTAATTCACATATATATCATGCGTATTACCATCAACCATGTGACCTGTGATAGCTAGAGAAGCATCCATATTTCACCAAGAATATTTTACCTTTGGTCTTAATCGAGACCTTTCAATCGTATATATAATTATTTCATATAAAGGGATCAGCTGGCAATTCTTATTTTTGACAATTTTAAAAATAAAGTTCAATTTGATATTTGAAATTGTAAGTATAAGCATGATCTGTATTATTAATTCACACATCATCACACATCATGTATGTAAAATATGCTGAGCTTTCAATGATTTGAAATTAACAGTCATTGAAGCACCATCAAATAATACTTGCACTACATGAAATTTGATTGTGATCAGTATGCGACGTGTATAGAAATTAATTTTTAATGTAATTTAATATTTTTTATTTATTGTTAAAATAATTATTTTGTCAAGTGATCTCTCCTCTTTCATGTGATATACTAGTTATAAGAAAGATAGTGTACTTTAAGAGGAGCAATAGTCATTTTGCTTCAGAAATTATTAAATTGATGAAGGAAAAACTTGGTACCGCCCTGGGGTGCACTGAGGGGTTGATTTGCTTCAAAATTTACTAAACTAATAAATAAGGGTTTTTGCTAACTTAAGTAGAAAGATTGTTCAGAATAAACCGAAAGAAAGGTGCTTTGTACCATTTTTTTTATTAAAAAATGAACAACAACTTTTTTTTTTGACAAATGTCGAACAACAATATCTACACCTGTACACATAAAATCATAATTATTGACTACTAACTTATATTGATGTCACGACTCCGCCGCCAAGCCAATCGAGAATCAGAGGAGCACTCTCGCATTCATTGTCATTCGGTCAACTTACGTTGCAACAGAAAAAAAAAACATAAATAATACATAATCAGTTACAAAGTCGAGTAACCAGTTATTTAACGACACACTTCTCTATAATTAACTTAATTAAACAATCATTTCAAATTGACTGGATTAATCTACACAAATTCACATCAAATGTCTTCATATTTAACCAGTAATAGCACCCGGATCTAGATTATCAGTAAAACAAGTCACACAGTTTCCATATCATTTCATTTTACAAATTCTCAGAACACACAATCATATCATTCACAAATCAAATTCGAACCTCAGACCCGCTATCCCGTTAAAAATGTAGCATAATCCAATACCCAATTCAAAAATCCAATTTAACCACACAAATCAAAAACACAAATTATAGAGAAATTCGGTCACCTGATAGCAATTGATCCAAAAATCTAATTTGAGTTGCAATGACTATTCAAAATCAACGCGACATAGTTAGAATTCCAATTAGAAGAGATGAAGATTTAAGGAAATTTACGGCGGTAAGAAAGAAATCATGCATGAGAACCACATTGACAAACATGCCACGTTGGTTTAGTTCAAGCCATTTTTCAATTTGCAATATTTATACAAGTGGCCCCTAAGTTTCCAAATTATCGGGTGTTACAATTGATTTTAATTATAAATTAACTAATAAAACCTTAATTTTTTCTAATCTTCTTCATATATATATATATATATATATATATATATATATATATATATATATATATATAATACGTACTACAAGTTTTGAACTTGTACATTAATTTCTTTCAAATATTAATTAACATCATAGTACAGCATGTTGAAAATTTATGAATCCTTCAAGCCATCAATTTTATTTTATTTACTAGAAATTAATTTCATAATTAAACCCCTACAAAAATAACTAAGAAACTTTAAAAAAAAGGAAGGACAAACTTGTTTTTCTTTGTCTCGACTGATTTTTTTTTCACCCAAACATTAACAACAATAAAATTAAGAAAAATGTACGAGAGGAAGATTAATTTGACAAGAAAAAAATTAAATTTTTTCTAAATTTAATTTTCATTAGACAAAAATATTTCGGCTCTGCATGCATGGGTGATGGGTACACATGAAATTGCCTTTTAGAAATTAGAGGTGGAAGGTGGCCGAGTGCAAAGTGGCCAACTTTTCCAAACCCTAGGGGATCCCGGCTCTACACAAGTTATATAATTAATTTGCTAGAAATAATGATTATATGGCCCATGAATTTAGGAAAGGTGGAGAATATTGCAATTCTATGATAATATATATTAAGCAATCGAATTATCCTTTAAACAATGAGATAATCCCTCAGTGTTCTAGAGCTTGCAGATCAAGAAATCGCTTGCATATTTTTCTTTTCTTGTGCATTTTTTTTTTCATATTTGATTTCTTAAAAATATTGGAGAGATTCCAACTTTTAATTAGAATATTTCAAAAAAAAAAATTAACAAATTATTTTTTTATGAAATTACGAAAAGTTAACACATCTTAAAATTACTCCAAAAAACCATCTGTTAGATGTAATTAAGCTGTTAAACAATGCAATTAAATTTACCGTTAAACTGTTAAAATATTGTTTTAGTGACCGTTAAATATAATTTGAAAAGCATTTAAACTGTTTAACCCTTAAATGACACCCTCTCGTTAATACAATCTTATAACCCATATGTTAGGTTTTCTAGAGTTTGAGAAGAGGAAGAGAGTAAGAGACAACTTAAACAGATTTCTATTATACTTTTTTCTCTCTTATCAAGAGTCATTACATAAGCAACATATTAAAGATACAAAATCCAACAGACCCGAATAGTAATTTGGGTCAAAACATAACAATCTTCACCTTGAACCAAATTGCATCTAAAATAAACTAAAACATAAAGCAAATGCATAAAACAAACATAACCTAAACAAAGGTAAACATAAAGATACACTAGCAACATGCTAGAAACAAAACTAGCTCAAACAAGCTAGAAACAAACCGACACCAAACTTGAACAAAGCTTGAACTTTGCAATTGGAAGAGGCTTTGTGAGCATATCGGCCGGATTCGATTCGGTACCAATCTTCTTCACGGCAACCTTGCCTTCCGAGATCACATCTCGAACAAAATGGTATCGAATGTCAATGTGCTTCGTCTTCTCATGGTACATGCGGTCCTTGGTCAAATGAATCGCGCTTTTGTTGTCACAAAACACCGTAATAGGACCCTCGAAAGAAGACATATCACCAACAAACGCCTTGAGCCAAATAGCCTCCTTAATAGCCTCGGTAATTGTCATGTATTCGGCCTTGGTACTTGAGAGTGCAACGGTGGCTTGAAGTGTAGACTTCCAACTAATTGCACAATCTCCAAGGGTAAAAACATAACCCGTCAAAGAACGCCTCTTGTCCAAATCACCCGCAAAATCTGCATCCACAAAACCAGTTATTGTTTTGCCATTACCAAACTCCAAACGAGCATCAATAGTACCTCTCAAATAGCGGAAGATCCACTTCACCGTTTCCCAATGCCATTTCTCTGGACAAGAGAGATATCTACTTACCACACTAACGGCTTGAGCAATGTCGGGTCGAGTACACACCATCAAGTACATGAGACTCCCGACTGCACTCGAATATGGAACCTTTTCCATATATTTCTTCTCATTATCAGATTTTGGGCTTAAAGCGGCCGAAAGCTTGAAATGCGCCGCAAGAGGTGTTGAAACAACTTTCGTTTTCTCCATGCCAAAACGGCGTAGCACTTTCTCAGCAAAACTCTTTTGTGAAAGAAACAATTTTCTTTTGGACTTATCCCTTGTGATTTCCATTCCGAGAATCCTTTTGGCGGCCCCCAAATCTTTCATCTCAAATGCCGAACTTAGTTGCTCTTTCAACCTTCTAACTTCTTTCAAGTTTGATGATGCAATCAACATGTCATTCACATAGAGCAACAAGTAAATGAAATCCCCATCATCTAACTTCTTGAAATAAACACAACTATCATAATTGGAACGATGAAAATTAATACTCACCATGAATGAGTCAAACTTCTTCTACCATTGCCGCGGTGATTGCTTAAGGCCATAAAGGAACTTCTTTAAAAGACACACACGGTCCTTCTTTCCCGCAACTTCAAAACCCTCCGGTTGGCTCATGTAAATTTGCTCCTCCAAATCACCATGCAAGAAGGCAGTTTCACATCCATTTGCTCCAACTCCAAATCCTTCATTGCCACCAAAGAGAGCAAAACTCGAATGGAGGTGTGCTTAACCACGGGAGAGAACACATCATTGAAGTCCATACCTTGGACTTGACTATACCATTTAGCCACTAGTCTTGCCTTGTATCGAAAATTCGCAGAATTTGAGCCATCAATCTTCCTTTTAAACACCCACTTGCAATCTACAATCCTCTTATCACTCGGAGGCTTCACAAGAGACCAAGTCTCATTTTGTTGCAAGGATTGTAACTCTTCATTCATAGCGGTAACCCAATTGGCCGCATCCTTAGAAGAAATGACTTCCTTGTAGGAAGATGGCTCATAATACTCCACTTCTTCTGCAATTGCCAAACAATAAGCAAAGTCAGAGTATCCATACCATGTAGGTGGTCGAATTTCTCTTCTAGCTCGGTCTCTTGCCAATGCATATGGTTGTGCCTCTACTTGGCCTTCCTCCAAATTGGCATCATCATGTGAGATCAAATCATCAGCTTCTTGGACTGGCACCTCAAACTCCACCTTCTTCTCAACCGTCTCATTCTCTTTAATAGTCGGCTTGGGTGCAATATCATTTGCCTTCAACATTGCCGACTCATTGAAAATGACATCTCTTAAGATAAGAAACTTGGATGATTCGGGACACCACAATTTATACTCCTTCACATTTGCGGGATACCCAACAAAAATGCACTTCTTCGATCTACGCTCCAACTTTCCTTCATTCACATGTGCATAAGCGGGACAACCAAACACCCTCAAATTCGAATAATCGGCCGGCTTACCCGACCACACTTTTCGGGTGTCTTCAACTCAATTGAAGTGGTAGGAGATTGATTCACCAAATAGCAAGATGTGTTAATGGCTTCCGCCCAAAACTCCTTACCCAAACCCGCATTTGAAAGCATACTTCTAGACCTCTCAAGTAGTGTCCTATTCATTCTTTCTGCAACACTATTTTGTTGTGGAGTGTTGACCACTGTCTTGTGTCGGACAATCCCTTCGGCCTTACAAAAATTATCAAACTCACGGTTGCAAAACTCCAAACCATTATCGGTTTTCAACCTCTTAACTTTTCTTCCCGTTTGGTTCTCCAAAAGTGACTTCCATTCTTTGAAGGTACGAAACACATCATTTTTCTCTTTCAAAAAATAAACCCAAACCTTCCTGAAGAAATCATCAATGAAAGTAAGCATGTAACGAGAACCATTACCTTTGGAAGGCTCACGAGAAGGTCCCCAAAGATCTGAATAGATGTAGTCTAATGTTCCCTTGGTCGAATGAATGGCCGTGGAGAAGCTCAATCTCTTATGCTTGCCAAATACACAATGCTCACAAAACTCCCAAGTTGCCCGTGCATTGGCCACACAACAAGCCTCTTTTGCTCAAAATGGTCATTCCTCGCTCGCTCATATGCCACAATCCAGTAGCATCCGCATCCGAGATAGTACCCGAACGCGCAATGGCGGCCGAGCCCGTGACCGTGGAACCTTGTAGGAAATAAAGAGTTCTAATTCTCTTCACCTTCATAATTATGAGAGCCCCTTTAGAAACTCTAAGGACTCCACCTTCACTTTGGAACTTACACCCCTTTTCCTCAAGAGACCCTAAAGAAATCAAATTCTTCGACAAATCGGGTATATGCCTTACACCTGTCAACCTTCGGACTTTTCCATCATGGAACTTAATTGTCACCGAACCAATTACGACAACCTTACACATGTTATTGTTCCCCATGAGAACCTTACCATCCGTAGACTCATAAGTTTCAAACCAATATCTATTCGGAGTCATGTCTTGCGAAGCACCCGTATCCATCACCCAACAATTCGTATCATCAATATTGGTATCTACCACACAAAGAGTATCAACCGTGTCACACTTGGCCACATTGGCCTCCTCCGAAGAAGAGCCTTTACTATCCGCCTTTTGTTTATTTTTAAGCTTGAAACAATCGGCCTTAATGTGTCTCTTCTTCCTACAATAGTTACACGCCAAATTCTTGTGCTTAGATTTCGAACGGGTCCTTGTATCTTTCGAGTTTCGGTCCTATGACCTACCTCGATCAACAACTAAACCAACACCTTGACTCTATTTCTCATTATTGGTCATTTCACTATCAATGTGCAATTTGGCTTGCAAATTGCTCTTAACATCCTCAAGGGAAATCTTGTCTCTACTATAAATCAAAATGTCTCTAAAGGCCTTGCATGATGCAGATAATGAGCACAATAACAAGAGGGC
Organism: Carex cristatella; assembly: GCA_024447775.1. Lineage (NCBI taxonomy): Eukaryota > Viridiplantae > Streptophyta > Magnoliopsida > Poales > Cyperaceae > Carex > Carex cristatella. The sequence goes on along the minus strand of JAJHPF010000024.1, from coordinate 57,964 downwards.
TTCGTCCTCATCCTCCACATTAACATCAATCTTATCTAAGTCATTCAAAATAGATGCAAACTTTGAAATATGATCAGAAATTTATGTACCTTCAACCATGCGAAGGGTGTAGAGGCGCAATTTCAACCGCAATCGATTGGTGAGAGACTTCTTTATGTAAATATTCTCCAATTTCTCCCACAAATCCTTAGCAGTTTTCTCCGATAGGACCTCTTGCAATGTCGAATTGCTCAATCACAATTGGATAATGGAGAGTGCCTTATCATCCATAACTCTCCACTTACTATCCATCAACGCATCAATCAATTTTTCTCGACCAAAAATGACATCCTTAACGCCTTGGCTCGACAAAATTGCCGCCATACGTAATTGCCATAATGCAAAACTCGTCTTCCCATCATACTTTTCAATATCATATTTTGCCGACATATCTATTCAATTTCTCAAACACCAAATTCACAAATTCTCCAATTTATCAATTTTCCCAAACACCAAATGCAGCACAAAATCAGAGAATCAAAAATTCTAATTCAAAAATGAAATTAGAATTATCAAATCAACCAAAACACTCTCTGACCGAAATATTAAATATTAAAGTCAAAGTTTGGTGAATCCAAACAAATAACTTAATTAATGTGCACCTCACCGAAAATACCAGAAGGAAATTATGGGTGTTTGCGCGGTCCACCAGAAAGATGCCAAAGGAAATCGCGGTGTACAAGAAAACTGGAGAGAATGGCCTGTCTATTCGCGCGGTGCACAGAAAACTCCAAAGGAGATCGCGGCTTACAGAAGCGAAGTGGAAAGCACGCGCGCACGGCAATCTGAACGTGAAACCCAGCGACAGCGGAAACCTTAACAGCAGCGGAATCTGATCTGAACTCTGGAACTGTTGATCGAACTGCCGGCAGCAATGGTGGCTCTGATACCAATTTGTTAGGTTTTCTAGAATTTGAGAAGAGACAGAGAGTAAGGGACAGAGACAACTCAAACAGATTTTTATTAGACTTTTTTTTTCTCTTTTACCAAGAGTCATTACATAAGCAACATATTAAAGATACAAAGTCCAACGGACCTGAATATCAATTTGGATCAAAACATAACACCATAAAAATAGAGAAATGCAGCTGCAGAGTCTTGGTCACATGCACTTTCACCAACAAAGTTGTACATTGCTTCAGTACCATTTCTGTCATTTCTGTTCTTGAAAAGGAGCTTAAATTTTACTCCAGATTAATTTTGTTTAATGATAGTTGATTTCCATATTGTTTGATTTCTCTCTCTCTTGGCTTTATGAAAATGAACAAATCGATTCCCATGATTTATAATTAATAAAAGGAAACTGGTAGTACGGTAGGAGATTAAAGAACAAATTAAAGTTGAGGAAACCGGCCCAAAGCATGAATTTGGTACCATATTATACCGATAACTTACTAGCAAAAATTTGTTAGGTTTTCAACTATTCTTGTTTAAAGGTGAGAAGCAAAAAATAAATCATAGTTTTTTCAAATGTCAATATATGGGGACGAGTATTTCTAATGAAGCTACCTTAGCACCATCACCTAATTGATTCCTCTTCTACATTATACAAGTCTGAAAGTCATGAATAATGTTTGATTTTTTTTTGAGAAAGATGCGTGTTTGAAATCGTGTTTGAATTTTGAACTTTGAAAGTTGGCTGTAAATTAAATGCTTTAATTCAGTGGTCTCATGCCGATCTTTTAGGTGTTCACAACCTTTATTCAATATGAAATCGCCCTTCGTTGACTTGCTTTAATCAGCAAAAATGCTAAGAAAAAGATATTTTTTTTTGTCTATTTTTAGCATTTTTTTTTTCTGTTTCACGTACCAGTATAATAACATTTCATTTGTATGTTTATAATATTCATGTTGGTTGATTCAAATCAATAAATACAACTAGGTAACAGTTACCAGCTTGCAGCAAGAGTCTCTTGAATCAATATATACGGATGCTTTCACGTTTGTTGAATCTACACACCCACCAACTTGAAGCGTGCCTCTCCCAGATCACCTAATGGCTTATGGAGATAGACAATTGTTTGTAGAATATATCTACCCCTCTATTCCACAATCTAGATATCAAACGTCTCAAGTTTCTCAAAATATATATGAGACTTAATTTTTCTGAAGCAGAAAAATTACGATCGATCGATATAATATGTAAAAATACAAATTAAATTTCTAACAGAATAATCTTTTTAATAGCATAAAAAAAATATGAAATCTACATATTTTCATAATTCCAGTAAGTCTATTTTATAGGCAAAGCAGACATACTAATAGAAAACTGCGCATAACACACTATTGGATGAAGTCAAACATCCTGAGTTGACCAAGCAAACAGAATAGCTTTCTGATGTAACTGTTGGAATTGCTTCTCTATATTAAAAAAAAGTGTTTGGGAATCAGATTTTACTTTTTTTTTTGAAATTTTTTACTATTTTTTATGAATTTTTAAAAATCACTGTTTTTAGATTTTATTTATTTATTTATTATTATTCAAAATAGTGATTTTCAAAAATTCATAAAAAATAATATGAAGGTCATGCATGTTGAGCGGTTCGAATAAACTGTTCGAAATTTGAAATCACAAAAACTCACTTGGTATAACTAAAACTGAAATTATGACGTTATGACATTAGCTGGACTCTATAACAGTTTATTTCATGATTGAAACATTCAATTCTATAGTTTGGACCCAAAAATGCAACATTGATTAAAAGTATAAAATTTTGACCTTCAAATGGTACGAGGATTAGTTAATCAAGAAAAGACACTACTTATCTAAGATATTATCAATGGTGCATGATCATGCACGCCTAGATATATATACCTAAAGCTAGATGAATATGTCATACATACGTGTCTCCCGAGGGAAATTACACAGTAATCTATGGACTATATATATAGTATGCATGTATTGATATTTGATATAGCTTATCTCTTGAGAGAATCTGGAGACTATTCTCTCTCCCCCCTTAAAACCGTTAATTTGTGGTGGGGGACAATGTGATTTTGTACGGATGTTGGGTTAATAATTAGTTGCACTATATATATATATACGCGCTTTGTCTTTCACATATTCCCATTTTACATGTCGAAATAACAAAAGGAACAACTTTAAAATCTACTTGAATTTAAAAATACAAAAAAAAAAGGAAATTACTTGGCACTTGAATAAATCTCTTCCATGCATGCATGGCAACAATGGTGCCGAGTAATATATTTAAAAGATCATGAGGTGATGATATATATACATATTTCGTATAATTCATCTTCCTTTATATATGTTGACAAATACAAACAAAACCTTGATCGATCGCACCCCAAGCATAAAGAAAACAACCAGCAAAAAGATGAGAATCTCACCGAACGCGCCAGACATCATAATCATGTTTCCAAGTATTCCTTCTTACCCCACAAGCCCCATGAACCCACCTCACATCTTCCCTACCACATAAATTCCATTTCCCTTCTCAAACTCTATATATCCCCCCCTTCCCTTCCACCACCTCACATCCGTATATAATTCCCTTGTCCTTCTCTTTCTCTCTATATATCAACCTTACTTACACACATACATATATAGATCTCTCTTTTTCTATATATCTCTGAAAATGTCAGGAGTGTGGGTATTCAAAAACGGTGTCGTTCGTCTGGAGAACCAGGCATCTGGTGATAGCCGAAAGGTGCTACTATATCTTCCAAGCAATGAAGTGATAACTTCGTACAGCTCGCTGGAGCGTAAGCTATTGAACCTTGGATGGGAGCGGTACTACGAGGACCCTGACCTGCTGCAGTTTCACAAGCGCTCCTGCATCGACCTCATTTCCTTACCAAAAGACTTCTCCCGGTTCCGCTCCATGCACATGTTTGATATCGTGATCAAGAATCGCGATATGTTCAAGGTCATTGATGGTTAATTAACTCAGAGATATATATATATATATATATATATATATATATATATATCGTGAAGCTTGATCTTGGTGCACCGGTGTCAGATTGAGAGTTGTATTGCTTGTTTTAGGCTTGTAACTGAGAAGTACACTTGTGAACTAAGGATCTTTCGTTGAGCTCAACTGAGCATTAATTGTTGATGGATCGTTGTTGTTTGATGTGCGTATATATATGTGTTCTTTAAGAATCGTGCTTGTATCTTCTTTTTCCTTTTTCTTTCATTTCATCATCCTTTTTTTGTGAATTTTCAATTTTGGATGTATCTGTAACTTGGAGGAGAGAGGATGCTCTTTGTAGTTTGTACTTGATTCTGATCATGCGTGTTTTAAGATATATATGCATCCACTTTGCATGCATGCATGCACATGCATGGATCGCTATCGTTTGGAGTCGTATATAAGACAGTATAAAAGTATTCTATGAAAGCTATTTCTATTTTCTATAAAAGAGTTGCCAGTTTGCCACCACGAATTATCACTGATGGTGATTTACAAAAAACCGTCACTGATATATCGTCAGTGATGATGTGTTATGTACTAGTGTTTGCTTATTGTTTACCATTAATTTTTTTCAACAATTTGCAGCTTTACTAAGACAAATTTCTTGCGCTGCTAAATTATCTATTTAATTTGTCTCCATATCTACAGATAAATATGAAGAAATAATGTTATATATACGTCATTAGTAAAGAGTAATCATATTTAACACATCGAACGATCATATATGCATTAACACTTTAATATTCTTACCTGAGCTAAATTAAAATCTATATATAAAATATATATTCTTACCTAATTAAGCTGAATTTCAAATAATAGGTAATTCAGGGTCCCTACTCCCTAGCTAAAATAAAATTTCTGGAAATGTATCATTTACAAGGGCATCTTCCTCAGGAATTGAAGATATGAATATACAGTTTTAACTTTTAAGTAGTATAACAAATTATGACATGCAGCTATATGCAAAATAAATCTATGAAGTTACGAACAGTGCCAGAATAGTGATAATGTATATTAGCTCGAATCTCTTTATTAGCTAATACGTGTTGCACTAAGAGTCCAGGCTGACCTCAGAAAGAGAATAATTTAATATTAGTTTCACAATATAGGAATTTGGAATACAACTTTAGTACGTTACATTTTTCTAAAATTGTGGCAACTTTTCTTACTTTGCACGGATTGTAGTACTATTGTTAGGCAAGCATTCTCAGAGAAGTGATGTTTTGTTTTTCAAATAAGCAAAATATTCCAGTGATACTAGATTGCCAGTTGGGTAAATTAATGTTATCAGAAGATAGAAATGATCCTGTACCAGTATTCTCCTTTTGTGCAATTGAATTTTTCATGTTGATGCAAAATGGATATGCTGCGATCGAATGAGACTTTTAACACTTTTAGCGGCTGACTCCCGTACCAGTATTCTAGTACAGTTGCTGTCGGCATGTTGACTGTTCAGTCTCTATGAAGTGGATGTGTGCTGACTGCTGAGACCATCTAATTTTTTTTTTCTCAAATTTCAAGGGGATATGATTTAGAAGTTGATAGTTGGAACTTGGAACATTGTATGTAATGAACTTGTTTCATGATCAGTGAAACGGACATTTTGTTTCCATTTTTATAAAGAAGAAAAAAAAATTATATTGAAATGATAGAGAAAAATAAGAGCATGCATGTATGAGAAACTATTTTTTTTCTCCAAGTGATATGATAACAATGGCGAAGGATCCGGCTCACCCAGGCCCCAGGGGAAGCGCACTGGATGAGAGAGCACTGTCCCCGGTTGAAATCTTTCTATGGCCATCAGAACAAACCAAATATATACAAATTAATCCTTGTCAGCATTGGTTGATGCCAATTCCATCAAAGATCTGTGAGACAAATTGTGGTGCATCAAATATCTGGTGATTCTGGATCTACCTAGCTAGGCCATTGAGTTGGCCTATCGGAGACCGAACTGCTGCATAACATTGGCGCTCGACAATCCAAAAAAGTATCAATGGTGTTGGATATTATTTGGATTGTGGATGGTATAAGAGAGGAGTTTATGTAACTTGATTTCTTTTATTTAAAGGAGTATACAAGATTTACAAGACTTTGATATATTTTCTCACTCACACACTCAAGCCACATAGGCTACATCTATATATATAAGTGTAAAGTCGGTAGAGATTTACAAGATTTACGAATATGATATTACTACTATCCGATGCGTATTTGATCCGTTTTCGCCCCTAGAGTCAATTGACCCCTATTTTTTTTTTCAAAATTTTTGTGCTTATACCCTATTTTATAGATAATTTAGAGTAAAAATGTTATAGGTAATGTAAATTGACCCTCATTCTTAGCAAATTTTGTTTATACGATTGACCCCCATAACTTAAAAGTCTGGCTCCGCCTCTGGGTATGGTAACTTTCAAGTTTAAAGAATGACTGAAACATGCAGTTGGAAAATTTTACAAAGTGCCATTATTTTTCAAAATACCCTCCTTCCAAAATTCTTAACAAAATGTTCTTGTGGACCCCACTTGTTCTCTCTCTTCCCATCCCTCTCACTCATTTTTATTTACTCTCATTATTCTTTGCTTAAGTAAAATATACAATTGTGATTTCATTCCCGTTTTGAATAATTTTTTAATTTTTGTGTGTATAAATGATTTAGAATAAAAAAATTAAGGGGAAATTGATTATTTGCCACTCTAAAACTTTTAGATTTGAAAAATATCATCACAAAATTATAAATCTGAAAAATGCCACTCTAAACTTAGTTAATTCTTAATTTTGCCACTGATACACAATTTTTATACTTTTTTTATTAAAAATTAATTGAAAAATACAGTTTTGAGATAAGTATTTATGTATTTCCCTATATATCATTCAGACCCCTCACTATACACCTCCGCTACATATCTCAAAATGTATTTTTCAGTTAATTTTTAATAAAAAAAGTATAAAAATTGTGTATTAGTGACAAAATTAAGAATTAACTAAGTTTAGAGTGGTATTTTTCAGATTTATAGTTTCGTGATGGCATTTTTCAAATTTGAAGGTTTTGGAGTGGCAAATAACCAATTTTTCCAAAAATTAAAGTGTCAAATTTTATTTGTTTGAACCAGAAAGTATAATATTAGCATAAATGTAGAATATTTCCAACATATAGGTCTTTAAAAAAATATTTTATTATAAGACATGGTATTAACTTATTTCATAAAAAAATCTAACAAATAAATATTTTGAACATACGCATTTTATATAGTTTATTCTATATAAATTTCATATTCTTAGTTTTCACAACAATAAGGGATTTTATCACATTAAGAACAATTTAGTAACATACTTATACTTCAATAAAAAATTACTAATTATATATTTGATATAATCTTAAGAAATTAAGAAATGAATAACAAGTTTAAGAAATATTGAGTTCAAATACTATAGCAATGAGTGATTGAGATGACTTGTGATACATTTTTTACACCTTCGAAGTGCATATATATATATATATATATATATGGTCCAATTAATTACTAGATTCAGAAAAGTTTAATTTTTAATTTTTCACCATAATATATTCAATGCCGAGTCATATTACTTAAATTGTAACTGATTCAAAGTTGATGACATTAATTATTTCTTAATTTCTTAATATATATCTTATACATAATTATTATATGTTAGTTAAAAATAGTTTATAGAATAAGTTGATACCATGTCTTATAATCATTTTTCAAAAAGAACAATATGTTGAAAATATTCTATATATACACTAATACTATACTTTCTAATTTTAGCAAATACAATTTCACACTTATTTTTTTATTCTAAATAATTTATATACATAAAAAATAAAAAATAATCAAAATATAGATGAGAGATCACAATTGTATATTTTACTTGAGCAAAAAATAAATAGGAGTTAATTGGGAGGAGTGAGAGGGAGAGAAATAGAGGGAACAAGTGAGATCCACAAGGGTATTTTGTTAAGAATTTTGGAAGAAGGGTATTTTGTTATGTGTTTTGAAAAAAATGGACACTTTGGTATCAGGCTCATTTTTAGAAACAATGATTTAAAAAATATATTCAATAATACTAAGATAACATATTCTCAAATAATCCTTATAACAGAACTAGAAAAATGTCAAACTTATATTTTAAGAGCCGAACATTAATTTGTCTTTTTTGTCTTATATATTACAATTTATTCAAAGATACTGACTAACCTATATCTCTATTCAAGTTTCTAAAATAGATTTCACATTCTTTTACAAAAATGATGCATCAAAATAGAAAATGTGCATCCCTTCTTTTGGTAATTACTATGTTTCTGTAAATTTAATCTGTGCACCCCCAAACTCAGAAAGTTAGATTTAATTAACCCTCATGTACCAGCTACGATATCAGTACCAGACATTCAATGTTGAGAGAGACCTTAATTACCTGAGTTGAGAACTCAGAGGCCAACGATTTGACTGTTTGAAAATTAGGGTTTTTGAAATCGAGGTACCAGCTCGAAGGAAATGAGAGGCAACAACGAAGAGATCTCCTTCAACAAATGGAGAGTCGAAAAGAGAGGCGATGGCATCATGGCAGTGAGAATCTCCCTTCTCTCTTTGCTCCTCGCCTAAGAGAAATAAGTTCTATCGCAAAGGAGAAGCGAAGATGGGGAGATGGAGAAAGAAAGAAAGCCAAGGATTGTAAACGGAGGGAATGGCGATTGGCGGAGAGAGAAATTAAAATTTCTGTTGTTTATCAACGAATCTGTGATAGAACGAATTTTGAAAGAATCTAACAGCAAAAGAAGCCTGCTCACTGAAGAGATCCTGTGAGCACGTCACACCCTAGTCTTACTCGATTTTTCTTGTGCTTGTGTGTTATGGGAAATTAATTGTCTCCACAAATTTCATTCTTTGGCTGATTAGATTAACAAGTGTCACGAGCTCTTCTCAAGTTCTCATCATCAGAACACGTACATATTGTTTGATAGAGTGTTTTGAAATTATAGAAGTTGAACTTAATTTATGTTTTTCGAGTAAGTGCACTTAATTTTTCGAGAAATCCAAAGGAAATGAAGGCATTTTTAAAAGGCTTCTCCATTCTAAAAAGGATTCTAAAAAGGATTCTCCATATTCTAAAAACAATTCTATGATAGAGAACAAAATCGATACTCATACAAAACCATAATGCAGCCCGGTGTAAAACTGCATATATGAAATCAATATCCAACAAAAAACCGTAATTCATTTCCCAAGTACACATACACTTAGAGGTCCTCTTCATTTCTCAAGTATTCGCCATTATCCGCTTGATGGTGCACGACAACTGAATTGGTGTCTGCTTTTCGGCAATCCTGTGTTGACCTGGCAGCAACACCAAATCCAAGTGGCAAATCCGACATGGACAGCACCACCACCCCATCTCCCGCCTTGGTGTTCTCGGTGATTCTGGCAAGCATTGACTTGGTCACCGAATTACCGTATAAAAATGTCATCTCTGCAGCAGGTTTCAACCAGATTTTGTTTCTTGCATGTGCAGTGAGCAGATCGAGTGAGTGGATTGTGAGACGAAATTGACCTGTTCCCATGATAGTGTTTATCTCAGTGTTATATAATACAAATACAGGGTCAACTAACTGATTTGTCTCAGTACCCGCGTGTAATTCCTTGGATGCGCCAAAAAAAAAAAACCCAGCTAATTCATGCCAGTGCCATCTTATACAATGTAATAGTTCAGTGAAAAATTACCTTCAACTCTTACTGGTATATTTCCCAAAACAGTTTAAGCTCAAATCATTAATCCGTCCATACCAGTTCCATCCCAAATCGTTAATCTCTTAACTAGATATAATTCCCTAGAACTACAGACATTATAATCGTTTTAAGGGGAGGGGGGGTTCCTTAAAAAAAGAAAAAGAAGAAGAAACCCAGAGGATACCTGATTTGGTGATTTTGCCGATGGGGAGACCGAGAGAGACAAGCTTGGGACGTGAAATGGAGGTGGCACGGCGGACAAGAGACTCGCTGGCGTAGTAGACACGGTTTTTGTGTAGCCTGAAGCAGTATCCGCTGGGATCAGGCCCCTCCACGGCGGGTCGCTCGATGATGTGCTTGAGGTTGGGCCCGACGAACTTGAACAGCTTTTCGAACACCAGCGTCGTCTCTTTCTCGTCAAGTGGTCTCATGGCTGGTGCAGTTAGGGTTTCTGATGCGAAGCGGTGGAGAGGCGAAGAAGAGGGTTTTGTGGGGAAAGAGAAGAGCCGCTAGACGTAGTTAGGGTTTTGGACTTTTGGTTAAGAGATGTCGTTCTGGAGAGGAGAACCATCCATTACTATTATACTTAATTACTTATACCCGTTCGATCATCAATCAGTACAAATTTTAAAATTATCTGCACCAATCTCATTGCGTATTTAACGGCCCTGTCCCACATCGAACCGGTCCCATTCTCGATATTACGTACTCTTTCTTCTAAACTTGATAATACCATTTTCAAGGAATTTCTAATTTCTGGTATTTGAGGGATATACATGAAATAGTGCCCTCTAAATATGAAATTTTCAATTTAATTTGTATTATTGGGTGACAGATTTGAGTCAAAAGAATGTGTTAACAGCACCATTAAGAATGGCAAATGACGCCATGTAGAGCGTTCTCTAAGTATGTGTTTCACAACGAAAATAAAAATAAGTAACTTTAAGACCACAAAAATGTCTCGAGACAACAAACATACAACCTCTAAAACTGAACAAAGTTCAAGTAGTTTTGAAGTCAAATTACTATTTTTATTTTTTGTGACACATTCTATCCTTAATATTACACCCGTTTATATGATACATGTGAACAATTATGACCTTTCGTTAAATACTATCTTATCATATACTTTTGTTCTTAATGAATACATGATTCAAAATGATTTAGTGTATATTTCATTTTAACTTCACTTGCTAAATGAAAGATTATGTAAAATTACATGATTAACTGACATATTCAAACCAGAAACGTTTTAAGAACATCATTAAGATGGCACAAGAAACTTAAAAATGACACATGGAACTTGCTTAAGCCATGTTTGATTGTAGCATAACTAGCTCCATAAGTATCTATGGAGCCAGACAAGAATAAAATCAGATAAAATAGCATAATATAAGAAATCACTTATGCTGTTATAAATTAATCCATCTATATATGTTGCACAAAGTTACGACACAGTTTTTAAAATCTATTCCATGACTTAATTTTAAGTCACAATCAAATAAAAATATCTTCGTAACTTAGAATAAGCAATTTATTTCATCGTAACTTTTAACCCAAAGTCAAACATGAGTTAAATGTGAATAGAACAGGTCACATCAACTAAATTACGCCCTTTATACCATCTTTTTATTATTTTTCTTTCTACTCGAATCCCGACATGTTTTTCCATAACCAAAAAATTAAATAATATAATATTAATAACCAAATTTTGAAAAAAAATTCAATCCTAACCAGACCGCCCCCTCATTGGGCGGTCTGCCCTACCCACAAAACCGCCCCCACCCAGCGGTGTACACCCCAAGCAGACCGCCCCCCCACCCGACGGTCTGCTTTTTTTTTTTTTTTTTGTATTTTGTATTGTATTTTATGTAATTCCTTGTAATTTATATTGTATTTTATCTATTTTGTTGTGATTATATGATTGTATTTCCTTGTAATTTTCTTGTGAACAAAATAACGACGAATTTGGCCGAGTGAACAAAATAACCAAATAACGTCTAGTCAACATAAAATATAGAAACGAAAATATAAGTAAATAAAATAACCAAATAATGTCTGATCAACAAAAAATATAGAAAGGAAAATATAAATATATTGTCAAGGGCTACAATATGAAATATAAAAACTAGCGACGACGACGACGACCGGACAATGACAATCTGGGAGGCGCCCCGCACGCCCTCCGCGGCTGGACACGTCTCTGAGGCTGTGGTGGCTCAAAGGGCTCTGCAGGATCCTCGTCATCAGAATAATCAAAATGCATATCGTCCTGTGTATACGTGCTCGGTGGCTGTGTCCCAAACGCAGCATCCACCCATGGATCAAATTAGGTAGCCTGCTGTGCCCCACTGCCACTAGCCTCGTGGTCGTGCTGCCTGGGGGGTGGCATCGATAGTGTGGGCTCGTCCCAGTCCCCTGTATACGTGGTCGGTGGCTGTGTCCCAAACGCAGCATCCGCCCATGGATCAAATTGGGTAGCCTGCTGTGCCCCACTGCCGCTAGCCTCATAGTCGTCCTCTGCTGCAGTGTCGGTGAGACCAAAGTCTGCCGGAGTGAAAGTGGGCTCGGCACTCCATGTAGGGTGACCATCCTGTAGTTAGATAATGTTAGTTTTCTTTATACAAAATAAAAAAAATAATTATATAGACACGATCCAACTGACCTCGTCATACTGCACTGGCACTCCATATTGATTGTAGTAGGCGTGCCATCTCTTGGTGTCCAACACCCAATCGTGGAACGCCCAATTTCGGGTTATCTTCTGCAATATTTGAGTGGAACATCTTAATAACACATTTCAAAACAAAATTGACGTGAATGAAAAAAAATTAACTTATAATACCTGCGGGGGGTGGTGGTAGGTCTCTATCGCGTACGAGAGGTGGCTCTTGGTTGGGGCTGGTTCGTCGGGCGGTGAGTCAATCTTGATCTCACGCCAGTTGATGTTCTCGCCAGCATCGTGTAGCATGCCAACGAGGCGCCCATCAAAATGGGAATCCTCGACGATCGGAGCAGTGTGATGCAGCATAGTACACCCGAACGCCGGAAACCAATTCTCGCCATGCACACCAAGCTGTGTGCAACTCCTCGAATTGCCGTCAGTACCTATAAATAACATTTAGGAAATGAGTTGTATGAGGAAAAATAATATTACAAATAATCTTTATTACTTACCGATCGAGTGTTGATCGGGCCCCATGGCAAATGGGTCTTACTGGAATCACCCATCATTCTCCGCCGAAGAGAATCACCGTAGTCGCCCTGCAAGTATACGGTAGTCATGCACCACCGCTGGTACCAGACCATATACCTCAATGTCCAGGGTTCCGCTCCTAAACTGACGTCCGTCGGGTCAGGTGGGACCCACAAATTGACCTCAGGCCTGCGGGCAATCCTGTACAATCCCATATGGTGGGTGCGCCAATCCACCTCAGTCTTCTTGTGGATAGTCCTGCATTATAAGTTAGTTATACAAAATTTGTGAAATAATATCAATAGTTTGTGAGTATTATTGAGTGTGTATTATTACTTACTTGTGCAGCTTCTCTGTGTCCTTCTCACCAAGTATGGGGTCATCCGGAATAAAGGCATCGAAGCTGAACTGACGAGGCACCCGATCAGGATAGTGATACTCAACTATCCAGTAACAAACAAGTGGACCCCGGTACAAACCGAGATCCTTCTGCGCTATAGCTGGAGCTGTACCACGCCTGATACGGGAACCACTCGACGTTAGCTTGGTGCAATAGCTGGAGCTGGTTCCGGACGTACGAGATACCCGCCGTCCCTCCTTTCGGCGTATTCTCGTAGCGTTGGTAAGCACCCCATATGATAGCATATGGGGGGTATCTGTCGATGTCGTCACCCGTGTGCCACCTCACATGTGGAGGAATAATGGGTCGGCAGGCCGTGGGGTGCGACCGGGACCACCGCTTGGAGTAGCATGAGTGGCCCGTTGAATTCTTGGGTTTGTCTCTCCGAAATTTTATATGTGTATTCATTATTATCAAATAAAAAACAATCATAAAGCACATTAATTGATGGAAACTTACCAGACATGCGTGACACAGTCCTCTGTACAGGGTGGCAAGCACAGCTCCACCCCAGTTCCATCGCGACGGCTTATCGAGTTCCTCCAACTGCTGGAGGAACATGATCGGGACCGAGTCGCCGCTGGAATCGACGAACATCGTGCTACCACATAAGTCAAGCACGAATGCTCTAACGTACCTACGGTTTCAAGAAAACGTAAAAAAGCGTGTATTTTTAAGTAATAATTTTAATTTAATGCATTTTGATCTTACCTCTTGACGCGCTCCGGGTCGGCCGTGCTGGGGGTGATGGCAATCTCGGCATACTGCTTGGGAGAGCCCTAAGACTAATGCGATGGACGGAGAAACGCTCCACTCCTCCTTTACCCCTCAGCTTGAGCTTCTTGGCCACTGCCTCCACATGCGTCCCCAACAGTTCTAGGATCAATTGCTTGAGGTTCTTATGATCCGAGACACCTCCTACCGGATCTCCATCGATCCGCAGACCCCATAAGGCACTGACATCCTGTAGGGTCACTGTCATCTCTCCTACGGGAAGATGGAATGAATGCGTCTCGAGGCCTCCATCTCTCCACGAGTCCGCACATAAGTGCCTGGTCAATTCTCCTTGGTTGTTCCAATGTGCCTAGCTGGTACAACTCAAGGTTCATCGAGTCTTAGGTCCATCAGTGGATGTGCCACGTACGGTATCTCGGGCATGCGGTGCCGCACCATCAACATGGTCTCATTCTGCATTTATTAATGTTTTAGATGAAGTTATATATGTGTTTTGAAACATAATGTTTGCATTTTCTTCGAATTACTTAACGTACCTCTACCGATGCAAGTGAGACATGGTGACGTCTGTGGGGGAGCCATAGGAGGGGACTGAATGTATCTGCAGCGACACCCTGCGCATGCATGGTCTCTGTGCTCCTACTCGGATCGGCATGAGAATGCGAACTCTCGGCGGTGTCTGAGGTATCTCGTGATCGTCCAGATCTAGTCATCCTGCATTTCAAAATATTAAGTTTTACAAAAAAAAAAAATTATCAGATGTATTCTAATAATAATAATAATAATAATAATAACAACAACAACAACAATAATAATTACTATTATAATAATTAAAATAAGAATAATAATTAAAAAAATAATAATGATAATAATAATAATAACAACAACAATAATAATAATTACTATTATAATAATTAAAATAAGAAGAATAATAATTAAAAAAATAATAATGATAATGATAATGATAATGATAATGATAATAAATAATAATAATAATAATAATAATAATAATAATAATAATAATAATAATTACTATTATAATAATTAAAATAACAAGAATAACAAGAAAATAACAATAATAATAATATCTAAAAATTAAAATCAAATAATTTCTAACCATTTCAATAAAATAATATCTAACAATTCAAATCCAATCAAATAATTCTAACAATTCGAATATTTCTAACAATTTCAATCAACAATTTCTAACAATTCAAATCAAACAATTTCTAACCATTTCAATAAAATAATATCTAACAATTCAAACCCAATCAAACAATTCTAACAATTCGAATATTTCTAACAATTTCAATCAACAATTTCTAACAATTCAAATCAAACAATTTCTAACCATTTCAATAAAATAATATCAAACAATTCTAACAATTCTAATATTTATAACAATTCCAATCAACAATTTCTAACAAATCCAATCAAACAATTTCTAACCATTTCAATCAAATAATATCTAACAATTCAAATCCAATCAAACAATTCTAACAATTCTAATATATATAACAATTCCAATCAAACAATTTCTACCTAATTTATAACAATTCCAATCAACAATTTCTAACGATTTGAAACAATTTATAAAAATTCGCAAAAAATTTCGTACCCAAAAACAGTTCTAGATGATCTTTATATTAAAATGTTTTATTCATATCTCTATATTAAAATGTACTTAAAAGTCTAATTTTATTTTATTTTAGAACTTTTTACTATTTATTTTAAATAGATACAAAACAGTTATTTTGTACCTACTATATAAAAATATAAAATTTGATTTTCAAACATATTTTAATTGTTTTGTACATGTTTAAAAACTAGTAAAAAATTTCAAATAAATATAAAATTAAAACATAATAAGAATACAAAGCACGATTGAGACATAAAAGACAATCCATTTGAACCATCTTCAAAATAATATTACACCACACTAAATTATACAGTCTTTGCAAAAACGCTGCATGAATAGGTGGAGAAACGATGAGTCCACACCAAGCAACCCCAACTGGGGAAACTAAATCAGCAAGGCAACTTCTATTAGTGTAGTTGTATACATAATTTCAGGACTCAGAATAAACATGTCAGCAATTTAGTACCAAAGCCACCTTATACGAGAACAACAATACATATATACAATCACAAATTTTCCCGTTTTTGCTTTTCATTTTTGTCATACTATGAAATAGAGCAGGCTTGATAATAAATGTACATAAAGAAACACAAATATATAGAGTTTTTCTAAACATCTAGTTTCAGGAAATTGTGGCACTCCAGTTGCGTCATCTCCCCACCAGTTGCCGGATCAAATTGACATCTATAAAAACTGCACAATAAATGTAGAATCAAAACATAATTAGGTAACTCATGTTACCAGATGGCTATAAAATATAATAATACACAAAATATGACCTAGAGTAAAGGCACGGACAGAATTATTTCTTCCTAAATAAACTACTCTATTATTTCATATAATCCATAACTATGCAAAATAAGTTCCAATATCACCTACCAATTACTTAAAATTTCCCAACAAAAAATGAATATAAACAGAAAATTAAAAATAAGGCTAAGACCTAGAAAGTTTTTATTGAATACAACAATAAACTTCAATGAAAACTCAAAACTCATGTTGCTGTCTTTTTTAATACCCAGAACAGCAGGCCACATAAATAAAAGAAGACCATAAGTTATTTCTTTGACATGGCTAGAACTAGCAAAGAAGTACCCCACCCAACACAGAGACCAGCTAGGGATGTAAAAAAGTCACGCCATGATCGGATACATCACAGCACAGCATGACACGTGCTGTGACTCGTGTGTCCCGTGCCATGACCATCCTTCAGAAAATTGGCACGGACATGGCACGCGAACTGGTCTGGTCACGGCACACGTGATCAGGACCAGGACCGTTAGATCTTGATCGAATGATTAATCTTGAATAAACTAAATTAAATTATGAAAAAAATAATTAAATGTGACCAAACGTGACCGGTCACGTTTGGACGCACACGTGGTCACGGCATGACTAATGTGCCGTGGCCGTCCCTCCAAATTTAGTCATGTCACGGCACAGGATGTATAAATCTGACTTGGTCACAGCACGACACGTGTCTAGTCACGGCACGGACGGAACGTATTTACATCCCTAAGACCAGTTATAAGTATGAATGTAACTGATACTATTTTCTGTGTTATGATGATTTAACTTTGGAATTAGACAATTTTAAGTAGAAGATTCACCTTCCATCCATGCCAACAATAACAATAGTGTTTTTCTGGTCACCAAATGCTACGATATATTGTGAACCTTCACGCAACCGAAATTGTGCCACTGACCACTCTGAATGGAAATATTTCGGCAGAACACCTGACAATACAAAAAAAAATCTCAAGTACAACATACTAATTGTAGTCATTAAGCACACCAAAATTTTGCAAGTGTAAGCAGTCAGAAAATATAATTGACAGAAAAAACACAAGCTAGCTTGGCAAATGGATTTCCTAGCTTTTGAGTTGATTGTAAGCAAATAAATTGCACTAGTCCCCAATAATCATTCATTTTCTGTCTTGGTACTTAAGCTTAAAATTAATCATTTAGGTCCCTAAACATTATGATTTGTGTTGACCCCAATAATTACTCATTTATTTAAAGAACTGGTCCATTCTCAAATTTTTTCATGACAAATATTTCGAATAATATATAATGATGAGTAGAACTAGGGTGTTCTTAAGTTCATCAAGTCTCTTTGTGAACTTAACTTTAAAATCTATCGTATTGGCTGCAAACAACGAATCCATACCATTCTACCCTATGAGTGATGTGTCTACATGCAAAAAATTAAAATTTTAGAATTAATTTTGTTTAGAGCCAAGTGGTAAAACAAATGTTCAAAAAGTGAATGCATTAAAATTTATAAACCTTTTGATTTTGACCACTTGACTTTATACTAAATTAATTCTAAAATTTAAAACTTTCACATGCAGACACATCACTCCTAAGGTAGATCGGTTTCAACTGTTTAGATTCTTCGTTTGAAGCCAATCCAATAGATTATAGAGTTAAGTTAACAAAGATTATACCTTTAATGAAAGAGAGAGGTGGTGCGGCATTGGGGACACTAGGTTCAGGTGCCGGTCGAGGCCTGTCATTTGGTGTTGTGCCCATATTAATCTTCAAGCTGAAAACATGGACCGTGCCCTTGTCACTGGAGACAGCCAACCACTGCAAATTACGAGAGAATGCCACACTATATATCTCCGCTCTATCAGCACCTCTCCGTACCTATTCAATACACCAGAAAAAGTTTGTCAGATTTTTTTTTTATGATGGATACAAGAACAAGGTAGTGTCAACTTGTAAACCAACAAAAGACAAAATACGACTCAGAATCATATATCAACTGAAGAAAATCACTCTTTACTAAAATAGTACCTAACACCCAAACCTGCTTGGTTAGATCTTACAATTTTTTTTATTATGAGCAATGGTCGGGCCATATTGTCAGCACTAGAATAGCAATTCTTAACCTTTAGTACTAATAGGGGTGTCAGCGGGTATGAAACAGGTCAGGTGGAAGCATTTTCATACCCTGACTTGTTATGTTAATGAAAAAAAAACTTTATCAATACCCAATAAACTAATGGAAAAGTACCTTACCGCTATCCGACTTGTAAACGAATAAACCAGTGTCATTGAATAGATATATATGGGTCATGAATAAAACTATATCATGCATCATCCCCATATAAATATATATTTATATATATAATTAAAAAAAAATTAATAACTACCAAATAGAGTAATGGGAACTATTCTCAACCTTACCCGTTATGTCAACAAAAAAAAAAAAACTTTACCCTAACCTGTACCCGTCTTATCAAATACAATATGGGTCGGGTAGATGAATATTAACCCAACAGGAGTTACATGCAAATTTAGTACACCAGAACATCAGGTGATACCTTCAAGTACAGTAAAAATTGGATCCGTAATAAGTAAACAAATTATAATTACTACCACGACTTACCTCTTGAAGAAGAGTTCCATCAAATGTACTGAAGATTCTAACAAGTGTTCCCTTAGTACTGGCAGTTGCCACCAGTCTACCATCCTGTGACAATGCTAAACAAGCGATCCTCGAGTCATGTGCCATGATGAACTTGGTGCGCCGTGCACCATAGTGCTCGATCCTGATCTGGCCCTTCTGACCACCAGGGCAAACAAGGATAAGCTGGCCCTGCTGTTGAGAGACAGCACAGAGGCCACGTGGGTTAGGGGCAGTCTCGATCTGGTGCACGAGTTTGAAGTCGACGAAGTTGTAGACAAAGACTTTGTGATCAAGCGCCACAATGACACGGTCCCGGCGCAAGCGCACTGATCGCACTTCTGTGCGGAAAGACAGCTCGCCAATGCATCGGCTCTGGTGGTCATCCCATATCATCACCTAGTATGTTTGAGAATTTATTTGCCACTTTAGTATATTATAACATATTCCAAATGAAAAGGTAGAGGTAACAGAACACAACTCTTTCAAATTTCTAATACATTTGGGTTTGGTTGCATTGAGAATAGGCTATTCGGAATAGCCTATTCGGTGTTTGGGTGGGTTAGAATAGCTAGAATAGTGAATTAATTTTTTTTTTTTGTCTTATTAGAATAGGCTATTCCTAAGGATTTGGAGGTTTGGCTCTTCTAATAAGACAAACAACTACTATTCTTGTTCTTGATATTCTTGCTATTCTTGCTATTCTTATTTTGCATCCAAACATACCAGCACAAACGGATTTTTGTATATGTTGTGATTAAAAATAACAATTTTAACATGAATCATAAATCAATACTGTTCCTGGACTAGAAAACCCAATTCTAAAGATTTAGATAACTTCTGGCCTAAAGTACTAATTTTGGTGTGCTATAATCCCTGTCTTACATATATTTGAGCATAATCATACCCATAATAGAAAAACTATATACGCACATGATGTAGGATGATGTTCCAGTGAGTAATTATTAATTATCACATTCTTAGTAGCAATCAGGAGATCAAATTTAATATTGGGTACTACATACTACATATCACATTAGTAGATTGTTACACACTTTAATCCAAAAAAGATTGAAGCAGCTATTCCCCATGTACCTTATTAGGTGGAAATGCTGCAGTGGGCCCACCACCAACTAATGCTAAAATATTACACCGAAAGAGCATCTCAACTACGGCGACACCACCTCCTTCAAAATCCCTGCGAAAGATCTCGCGAAATGGGTCACAATTATAGATCCTGAAACCTGATGCAGTGCCCACCGCGAAGCACCCATAATCCTGATTGTACGACAGATGAAGTAGAGCTGGTGGCTCTGATGAGGCGGTGGTTAAGTTGGAAACCGACGGCGGTGATGTTTGGATCGGTTGGGAACTTGGGTTAGGGTTTTCGCCCGACGGAGAACCGGGTGGAGAAGGGGAGGTCGGTTCTTGATCGGGTCGAGATTCTGGGTCAGGTTCAGGTTCAGGTTCGGTTTCGGTTGCTTCTACGAGGAGAGGTGGGGTGGGTGTTTCGCTCGGGAGGTTCGAATCAAAGTCGGGGTTTGGATCGGGAGGGATAGATAGCGTCGCCATGGGAGAAGGAGAGAGGAGGAAAGAGGGGCGGGGCAAGGATGTAATTTGAAGGAATTTGGAGAGAATGATGGATAATAGTCCGACTCCGACAGAGGGAAGCTCGAGGTTGAAGAAAAGAGATTGGGATTTGGGGGACTCGCATCCTCTGCGGAGATTTTCCCTGCTGCGCTGTGCAGTTCTTTTAATCTGGACCGTTCGTTCTGATCGGACAGTCCAGATTTAATCTCCAGCCGGTGAGTGCGCGATTTGATGGAGGGGGCAGTATTAATTTTTCTTTGAGATTCGTTCTGTGATCTTATTTGATCCGTCCGATCAAAACGAACGGTCCAGATTAAAAGAACCGCACAGCTCCGCAGAGGATGCCATTTCGGGATTTGGGGGGCGAGTTGTCTTTGCTTCTAGCTTTATTCTACACTAATAATATGACTATTTTACACGTTAACCCTACTACTTTTTCAATTCACATTCACTTTAGATATTGGGGAAATTTTTTTTATGCCACTCTAAAACTTCAAAATTAGAAAATTATCATCCTAAAACATGAAATTGGGAAATTGCTACTCTAAAATCACCAAATTCATGAAATTGGCCTATTTAAACAACTTATATACATATTTTATTAAAATTATATTAAAAAGTGTTGTATAAAAAACGTATTTTATTAATTCCAAAAATGCCCTTCCTTCTTCATTGTTTCTCATGTCCATGGCGGCCTCCTAAGTTGGTTCCTTGAGAATCCTTCGCTCCTCTTGGCAGCAAAACACAAAAATCTACACATACCTTAATCGCACAAAAAGGATTGAGATTGAGATTGAGATTGAGATTTGCAACTAATAGCGCTGTCTCGATCCAGACTATTTCTCAAATTGTCAGACACTCTCCGCGCCGCTGTTCTCTCCTCCTCTCTCCTTTTCGTCCGACATTACCCTCCCGCCCCCGTGACGATTTCCCCTCGCCTCGGTTCACTCCTTGCCTTCTAAGGTATGTGCAAGTGGAAGACATGAGAAAGGTATGTGCAGATTAAAGCTGGCAGATTCTCAGTAAATCTTGACCTACTGGACGACGAGACTGTCAGATGGTGCTAATAATAGAATTGCATTGTTCCTCAGTAAAGCTGGCAGTTTATGCGGGAAATAAAATTGCAATTAAAGCTGGCAGTTTCTCAGTAAATATGGCCTACTGTCAGATGGTGCTAATAAAGATCAAAGATTTGTATTGTTTGTTGGAATCTCTTCCCAAATTCTGTTACACATACATAAATTATTGAGCTACATTTTTTTTTTTTTTGAGGAAAAGCCCTTAGGCGTTACTTGTAAATTAAACAAACTGTTTCATTACATTGCTACAAATAAAAGATAAAGGAAGAAACTACTGACAAGATATCATACTGAATTAAGCAGAAAACACCCTAGAAAAACAATAAATTGCACACAATAATTTAAAACGAAAAAGAAAAAGAAAAATGCTAGTCTTGTTTTTAGGCGCCTGATTTCCTTGCTTAATATGGAGCCCAGATACCTCCTTGATTTGTGAGCTATGCCCAATTGATGTAGGAAGCTATCCTTCTGTAATTTTGCATCCATCTCTCCTTGAGCTGTGAGCTACTCCCCACTGATGTAGAAAAAAAATCCTTCTGTAGAATATTATTCCTCTTGAGCTGTGAGCTGTGAGTTACTTGCATCCATCTCTCGCATTCATCTTTGTAAATTTCACAAACTAACAAAAATGTTTCCTTACTTCTCGCATCCGTCTCAGACTCTATCTTCCTACAATTTTTCTAGACAGCCCTCTAACATTACTGAAATTGCAAACTAACATGAACTTATTGATTTTTTTTATTTATTTTTTACTAGTCTTTGAAATTCCCTATTTCTACCCTAATAAAAAGATTCTTTAACATTAAAACTAAGCTGCTTGCAATATATATATATATATATATATATAGAGTAGAACTAGGGTGCTCCTAAGTTCACCCAACCTCTTGTGAACTTGACTCTAAAATGTATCGAATCGATTTTAAACGATGAATCCAAACTGTTGAAATCCTTCTACCTAATGATTGATGCGTCTACATGTGAAAATTTTAAAGTTTCGAATTAATTTAATATAGAGTCAAGTGGTCAAAGGAGTCCAAAAAATGAATGTATGAAAATTAATTTATAAACCTTAAACTTTTGACCACTTGACTTTATATTAAATTAATTCGAAACTTTAAAATTTTCACATGTAGACGCATCACTCATTAGGTAGAAGAGTTTCAACGGTTTGGATTCATCGTTTAAAGTCAATTCGATATATTTTAGAGTCAAGTTCACAAGAGGTTTGGTGAACTTAGGAGCACCCTAGTTCTACTCTATATATATATATATATATATATATTTTTTAACTAGGAACTAATCACAACTGATTTTCATTCTCCAGGTTGGAGCATGAAGTATCTTTTGTTTAGGCTGTGTTCAATATTCAGATGCCCGGTACCATATTGCATTGGCATTCCTTTATCCGATTTCCCAGTAATTCTTGCCCAGTTTGCCATCTCATGTGCTGTTTGTACCACCTTCCTTGTGATGTGTTGCGCCACCACTTGGTTTGGCCGTACCAGTAAAAGATTTATGCATTCTTGTACTGTATCCGCTGCTCTCCATGCTGGTATGTCTGTTACATCTCTTTCTTGGATTGCTTTTACCAGATTTTTACTATCTGATGTGCATACAAAAGAACCTTCATTCCCTTCCTCCATTGCATACTTGATGGCTTGCAACATTGCCAGTGCTTTTGTTTGGAAAGGATCTTGCACTTCAACTTTATCAAACATTATATAAACCAAATCTCCTCTTCGGTTATATACCCCCATGCCGGTACCAGCTCTATTCTTTACATCCCATGATCCATCAACTATTATTACTCTACTCCTTATTGGTACATCCCATGATCCATCAACTATTATTACTCTACTCCTTATTGGTACCTGTATTGGATCCGGGTCCCCTGTTTGGGTCTTGTCTTGTTTTTGTATTACATCAACCCCCATCCTTCTTGTTCTGGCCAATATATCTCTTGGCTCTCCCTTTTTTTTTTTTTTTTTATGCGAATAATTTCTCATTCCTTGCCTTCCAAAGGGTCCACAGGGTATTGCAAAAATTGAGATTTGTGTAGGTTCCATGTTACTGGTGACAGTTAGTAAGGTTTCCGCAAAATCCAGTGGTAGTCCTCCTATCCTTAGTGCGAAATCTGATGCAAACCACGTCGCTCTTGAGACCGGACAGAAAAATAGTAAGTGCATAGTGTACTCATTTTCTTCACCACATCTCTGACATCTTGGCGACGCTGTTCTGATTCTCCGTGCTATCTCTTGTGACGTTGTCAGCCCATTTTGTAAAGCCCTCCATAAGAAAATTCGTACCCTTGGGACTAAATCTTTCCATTTCCATATTGCTCTGAAAGCTTTATTTTGGGTCTCACTGTGTACCGATTGTACTTGTCCTTTTGCCGCCAGGAGAACATACATTTCCTTCACAGTATAACTTCCTTTTTTGCTTGCTAGCCATACCAGTATGTCCTTTATTAGTGGTTGTTGTACCGGATGTCTCACTGATTGTTGTATTTGTTGAAATGCCTCCACCCCCAGTATAGAAATGATCAGCTCTTCATTCCATTTCTTTTCTTGGTGGTTGTACACCTCGGATACCTTCACAATTTGGTTTACCCCCTGTACCGGCCCCCTCCCACTACTCCAATTCGGGTACCATGGTTGCCCTTGCACCTCTATGTTTGTTCCTTCCCCAATCATCCACTGTATACTACTTAATTCCCCTTTGTTTTCCTATAAAGCCTTCCAAAGACTACTTGTGTTTCTTGTTAAATTACTAGTCTATACCATACCAGTTGGGAAATATTTCGCTTTTAGAATCTGCACTCACACTCTATCTTGCTCATTAGCTAATTGTCATGCCAGTTTTTGGATGAGTGCCTGATTGAACAACTTTATGCTCTTTATATTTAGGCCCCCTTCCTTTTCACTAGCACAAACCTTGTGCCAAGCCACCATTGCCATATATCTTTCTTTCCCCACCTTTTCCCCACATAAATCTTCTCATCAGCCCCTCCAATTCATTTATAGTTTTGGTCATTATTTTTTCGATCGACATATAGTAAACCGGTATCGATGTCAGAACCGATTTAATTAAAACCATTCTACCTGCATGTGACAGTAACCCAACCTTCCATCTGGCCAATTTCTGTTGGAACTTTCCCACCAACATCTTTCCCGTGTGACTTTGTTGTGTTCTTTCTTGAGACAAAACTACCCCAAGGTATTGCTCTTTTTCTTCTGCCATTTTCGCTTGTAGCACCTCCAGCACTTCTTTTTTTCTTGTCTCTGAACATTTCTTACTCATCCACACAGTGGACTTTTCTGGATTTATTGCTAGACCTGAAAATTCTGCAAATTTCTCAAAAAAATTTTTAAAGGCCATTGCTTCAGCTACTGTTGCTTTTCCCATGACAACTAAGTCATCTGCATATATGATATGTGTGAGTACAGGGGCTGTTTGGGTTAGTTTAATGCCTCATATTTCCTTTTTTTGCCTTGCCATCTCTAGCCTTTGTGTGAGACACTCTATAACTATAATAAACAGGTATGGGGACAATGGGCATCCTTGCCTTAGTCCCCGATTAGGTTTTATAAACCCGTCCCCTTGACTGTTAATCAGAACTGTAACTTGGCTGTTTTTCATGCACTCTTGGATCATTTTTATCATCTCTTCTGGAATTTGGACCATTCTCAATGCTTCCCAAATAAATTCCCATTTTACAGTATCGAAGGCCTTCGCAATATCGGCTTTTAGAAGAAAAGCCTCCTCTTGGTACTCTAGGCTTCCAAAAGAATGTAGAACTTCTCTAACTAAAATGGCATTGTCAGAGATGCTTCTACCCTTTAAAAAAGCTGTTTGGAAACTCGAAATTATTTTTCCCATGTTTTTTTGCAATCTTGTAGGCAATATCTTCATCAAAAGCCGGCACACCACATTTCCTACTGTTATTGGTCGGAAGTCTTTTGGCAAGGTTGGTTCTGTTGTATCTGATTTACCAGTGCATCATTAATGGTTTCCCAGTATTGTTGATAAAAACGGGCCGGTATCCCATCTGGGCCTGGAGATTTATCCGGGCCCATTTGAAAAAGGGCTGATCTTACTTCAGGCTGTGATGGTATTCACATTAGTGATGCTTGTTCATGTGCTGGAATTTTTCTCCAAGTGTCTGTGTGGAATTGGCCAAAGAAGAGCTCCATCTCTGGTTGTGTTTAGGCTTGGGTTGGCGGGCTATATAGGTTTTTGAAGAAACTAACAAAGGTCTGTCGGATCCTTCTCTCCTCATGTTCCCAACTTCCCTGCTCATTCATAATTCTGAGAATCATGTTTCTTCTTTTTCGGTTTGTTGCAGATGAGTGAAATAGTGCTATGTTTCGATCTCCTTGGCAAGCCCAATTTATTTTTTACCTTTGTTTCCAATAGATTTCTAGTTCCCTTTCTGCCTTATCTATCTCACGCAAGCATGCTTCTTCGGTGCTTTGATTCTGGAATGTAGGGTGTAGTAGCTAATTTTGATACAAGCAGTCCTGTGCTTCTTTTAATCTATTTTGTGGGGATCGAATTTGCTTTGCCCACAGTCTAATACTAGAATTTATTCTATTTAGCCTTTCCTGCCATGTATCTTTGTCAACTCCTCTCCAATCCCTGACCCATGCCTCTTTAAAACCTTCTGTTTCAAACCACCATGCTTCCATACGAAATCGTTTCTGTTTTTGACCTTTGTTCTTCAATCTCACCATAATTGCTGCATGATCGCTGTGTAAACGCGGTAAATGATTTACGTATGCTTGTGTGTGCATTTGTAACCATCCTACCGTTGCTACCACTCGATTCAACCTTTCATAAATTTCTTTCGAAGCACTTCGCTTATTTGTCCACGTGAAAGCCGGTCCTTTAAAGCCGAGATCTATCAATCCTCCTTCAAAAAGAAAATCTTTAAAATCCCGACTATTTTAGTTAAGGATTGGATCTCCTCCATATTTCTCATCTTCATCCGCTATTGCATTGAAATCCCCCATGACACAAACTGGGGAACCTCTCGCAATGATCCTCAAAATTCGTCTCCATATTTCCAGGTTGCGAGCATGACTTGCATCCCCGTAAACACAAATAAGGTCCCACTCATCTCCATTCGGTTGTGTTACTGTGCCGTGTATGAGTGACCTTGACTTCTCTTTCACTTGTACATTGGTATCATTATCCCACATCAAACAGAGTCCTCCAGGGCCAGGCCATATGCCTATTTTAAGGTGTATTTAACTAAAGGCATTTGCTGAAAAACTAAATTGGATTTCCGTTTTGAACATTTGGTTTCCGCAAGAAAACAAATATTCGCTCTCATCAAATAGAGAAGTGCTCTTATGAACTGTTGCTTCCGAGGGCCCCCAACCCCCCGGCAGTTCCAGGAAACGAGACTCATTGGGGTTGTGGAGACGGTCCTTGATTCGCCTCCACTCCTCTTTTTTTGTTCACATGAAAGGGTTCCGATCCCTCTTGTCCTTCCTTGTTACTTGCTGATTCTCCTTCCTGTAAGTTGTTGCCCCCTTGTTTGTTTCCTCCAGTCAACCCCATTCTTTTTAGGGAAATTGTTTTTATCTCATGGCCTTTACCTTTGAGGTCTCTGTATTCTTGTTGTTCATGGCCCGGGTGGTTCAGATCCATTCCTAGGCCTAGTCCCCCTTGATCACTAGGCTTTTCTATTATGATCCCTTTGTATTTTTTTTCGGTGGTTTTTGGGACTGGTTGTTTACTGGACCTAGGATCTGGCTGAAAATGTTGTTGGTTTGTTGGGTTGCTTGACCCAACATTGCTGCCGGTTTAGGCATGTCAGTGTCACTATTTATCTCTCCTGGTACCGGTACAAAGTTTTGATTGTTTATCCATTTCCCCACCTTATTTCCCTTGAAATTCTTTACCCCTGGTCTATCTTTAAACCTTGGATCCAAACCAAGCCTCTGCATTCTCATTTTCTCCACACACATTGTATTCTTGTGCCCCAGTTTTGCACAAAACATACAAATTCGGTTTACTCTTTCATAGACAATATAGGCTGTGAAGGTTCCTAAGGTTGGATGGTTCACCTCTAAAATTTATTTTAAGGCTTTATCAATTGGTATTAGTAATCTAATTTTATAAATCCTTTTCCCAGCAAAGCAAGTTTCTGTTACCTCAGATAACGGCGTGCCTAGTTGCTCAGCCATCTTTACCACTCCTTCTTTCTTGACTGCTTCAGGTGGAATGTGATGCCATTGTGTGTTGATTTCAATGTGGTTTATTGTAGATTCTTCTATGTTTGCTGGTCCATATGCTCTTCTAGTGGCAATTGCATCTTCTCTATAGTTCCAGAGGCCGCGGTGCATCACATATAGCAGGTCTTTCTCTGTTACGAATTGTATTACAAAAGTGTTTCTTGCTATCATTGTGATGGTGGTTTTTGGGTGCACTCTCCATGCCCTCATCATTGTTTTCTCAAAATTCCCTTCTATTGTGTTCCTATCTGTAATGACAATGGCTATCACACAAAGCGTCCAGTCTTGCTCATTTATTGTACCCTGCAGGAGTGTGAAAGGATTAGAGGCGTTTAGTGAGGCGAACTGAGCTAGAAATTCTTCGTCCGGCAGTTCCATTGGGGAGATTATTTTTGTGTTTGGCTTTCTGTTTGGGTATGTGTATGGTTCTTTTGTTGTGATTTTTGTATCTGTAGGGTGTTGAAACAGGTTGGTATTCGTGGCTTTAATTTCCCATTCTATGGATGAATTGTTGCAGGAGAGCTTTTCTTTTGACATGTCCTTCCTTTGTAGATTTTTGGCAACTAAAATTGAATGCCCTTCAACCTCAGTGCACTCCTGAGTATTCATTAAAGGCCCATTTAGAGCGAGGGCCCAACTTTTATCCTCCTGTAAATAATGGCTTGCATTAACTCCAAAGGTTTTTGGGTCAGGAACCCGTTTCCTTATTCTGGTACTGCTAGCCCTTATTGTTTTTGTGCTGCTCTTTGTTTTCCTTCTGCTTTTGCCAAACTCATAGTACAATTCTTGACTGAGAAATGTGGTGGGTTTGCCTATGTTCTACCCCACTTGTAGGCCTCTTTCTATTTCACTATTGGTGTTATTTTCTCTTTTTTTGGCAGAACTCTAGGCATTTCCTGTTTTGTGTTATTTTCTTGTCTAGATGCCCCATTAATTTCTCTGTTTGAGGTAGCGTGTCTCCTTGCCCTTCTTTCATCTTTGCTGCACTTTTTTCTTTCCTTTGAGTTGATCTGATGTGCTTACTTACTGCATGTGTCCCCACAAAAAGAGTGCTGATATGTAGATTTTTGCAAACTACAAGGATTTCTCCAAT
Source organism: Carex cristatella (assembly GCA_024447775.1). NCBI lineage: Eukaryota > Viridiplantae > Streptophyta > Magnoliopsida > Poales > Cyperaceae > Carex > Carex cristatella. The sequence continues at coordinate 28,851 of JAJHPF010000024.1, read as the reverse complement.
GTTGATTGCCACTTTCTTTTGTGGGTCCGATAAAGCCTCCCATCTTCTCTGTTTAGTCAAACCTTGGACCTGTATTTGGGTCTTTTCATCTATCAGTTTTTTCAGGTTACCGTTTTCCCCCTCTGTTCTTCCTAAGCTGGTATTTGGACTTGGTTTATAGTAGACTGCACTGATTCCTTTTTGGTCCATCATAAATTCTTTTTGATCTACCATGTCTTCTTGCTCTCCGACCTGTGATTCAGATGTTGATGAGGAAGATGATGGTGGTGGGCTTCTTTGCGTTTGCCAATGCATGAGTTTTTCATGGGCTGCCAGCAGTGAGGTTATCGTATCATCATTTTCATTTGTTTGGTACTGTGCCTCTGGTGGCTGCTCTTCAACATACTCTCAGTTAATCATTTCAAACCAGCATTCCTTCCACCTCTCAGTGAAAGGTAAAATTGTGGAGAACGATATCCTGCGTGGATCTATAACCGTCATGTATGTGTTCAGCTCAGTTCTCTTATCTCCCCACATATTTTCTTCATTTATGTGGTATGTCTCTCCAAATTTGGCCAGCACCATATTCACAAAGAACGGGTGCCAGTACTCTAAGGGAAAATTTGTTACCTTAATGTGCACCTTAAAAAGTTTTGGTTGCTTATGGGAGTTAGTCTTGATATCCCACATTTCCATAATCCACCCTGATTCATGACCCCATTCTGTGCCATCTTCGACCACCATTTCTCTTGGTATCTCTTGTGGAATCTGGATGACATACACGTCTTGTGCTCTTTGCCATTGAACAAATCTTTCCGGCGGCCCCCCGTACCTTCCAGCTAGATAACATTGTACCTCACATATACAACCCCTTCCATCTGAGTTCCAGTCCACTCGAACCATAATGCTTTTGCTGAGCCCTTCTACCAGAGTATCATGTATGCTATTTTTTGTGAGAAAGAAACACCCCCTTTTTACTTGTCTCCCACACATTGGGAAATTGCGCTCCATCTTTCCTGTCAGTTGTATTTTGTGTTGGGACTACCCGGTATTTGTTTGTCAAGAAAAAATTGTAAGTAAAGATTTTACTGTTGAAAGGGAGAAAGAAATTTAGATAAGGACAGAAAGAGAGAACAATAGATTAAAGCTTATAGTATCATTCATGAGTTAGTAGGCATTTTGTGGTGGTTGAGTGTAGCTTGAGAGTTATTGCAGTTGGTGGTGGTAAAGCAGTCTCGTCTTCCACCTGCAACCAGGGTAAGAATTGTCTGATTGTGCGATTTAGACAATATCTATTTTGTAAGAATTGTCTGATTGTCTGATTGAGCACACTCCCTGAAAGATGAAGATGGGAGGAGAGGCCACCATAGACATGAGAAATAGTGAAGAGGGAAGGGCATTTTTGGAATTAATAAAATATGTTTTTTATACGACACTTTTTAGTATAATTTTAATAAAATCTGTATATAAGTTGTATAAATAGAGCAATTTCATGAATTTGGTGATTTTAGAGTGGCAATTTTCTAATTTCATATTTTAGAGTGGCAATTTCCTAATTTTCAAGTTTTGGAGTGGCATGAAAACAATTTTCCCCTTAGATATTCTTTTTCATCTATTTTCGCATAAGTTTTGGATTTTCTTATTGTTCAGAAATTAAATATTATATTTTTGCTCGAAAGGAAATGAATCAGATAGGTTCACCGAATAATTATTTGGAGAGGATGATGCATTATACCTATGCATGTTTATACTGTTTACTTGCAGAAACAAATTTAATTTGTGATCGGGTGAAAAGAAATTTTGCATCAATTTTTTTCTATGGTGCAAGTAATATGTCAATATTTATACCGGTATTACTTATTTTTTTTAAAATGTACCGAACTCTTTCTCTTCAGTAAAAACTAAAAAATAATATTTTATTTCTAAATAAAATAATCTAAATTTTAACTGGAACATTTTTTTTTTCTAATAAAATTCATGGCTGCATGTGGAAAGAAGCCATTCCATAAGTTATAAATATATATATTTATAGTACATTACTTTTTTTCTTAAAAAAAGCATGATTACTTGTCCAGTAATATTAAATCTAAATTTTATGTTTTTTTTTTTCATTTAGTACATCAATGATATACTTTTTCTTCTTTTTTGTCTTTAATATTCATGCCATTTGTGAAGTCAAATTAGTTATTACCAATATTTTTACTCGGGAATAGAGGCGGAACCAGACTTTCAAATTATGAGTGTCAAACATAAATAGAGGTCAATTGTATGAAATTTTCTAACTGCAAATGGAGATAATTTTACATTAATCATAACATTCTATTGTATAGAAAATAAAACATAAAATTGGAAAAAAATGATAGTCAGTCAACTCCATTCTTATGCCGTGGCTCTGACACTGTCCGTGAACTTCCTTTAAGATGGTTATGCACTTATGCTACTCCATTATGTGATATGTGTGTGTTGTGTGTTAGAATATTTTTCAATAATTAATTATTAAGAGGTTTAAAAATTAAAATCAGAATATTAATTAATAAATTTGTGATAGTTAAATCAATCAATTTCTACGTATTTTTTGAATAAAATCGATTAAATAAATTAAGTTAAGACAAATCTGGTTATGTTGTAATGTGTCGAAAATTCAAGTTGCGACTGTCCTAAATATAAAATGACACCCTCCGGCGTGAAGTTAACTGCTTATTCATTTTAATATTTGATGCCGAAAAAATACGTTCGAATTCATCTACAACAGCATGATCGCTGATCAAAAGACATTATTTTAATAGAAACGTCAAATTTGTCAACAAAATATAATATAAATTTATTTTTTAGAAAAAAAATAGAGAAATAATTTGAGTAAGACTACAATAGATCAATTCGAAATATGAATTAATTTTTCTATTTTTTACATTCAAACAATTGAGATATGAATCAGTTTTTTTTATTTTTTAAATTCAAACAATTTATTTGGACAGGGGCAGATTGACATATAGCATATGGGTCAATTGACTCTATTAATTTAAAAAAATATTTTTATATGTGATTTTCTATATACTTTTGAGTAAAATGCTACAAGTAATGTAAATTAATCCCATTTGCAGTACAAAAATTTTATATGATTGATATTTATTTATATTTAACTTCCATAATTTAAAAGTCTGACTCCATCTCTTATTTAAACTTCCAACGTGATTTTCATATCAAAATATAAAGAGAAATCAAATTTATATTTTGAGATTCTTTTAAATGTCTTTTTGTATAGATAGAAAATCAACGCATAGTGATTTATCTATCGGAAAAATACTAAAATAATTAGTAGAATTTGATCTCCAAATATAGCCGTTCAAATTGTCTGTTTAGAGTTCAGGCTAAAAGAAATTAACATATCGATACATAATACGGAACGGATCCATCTGCATATGCATGAGCATGGCTTCAAAGTTTCATTCTGAATAATTTATTTTATTGATCAAAATTGACAGTTGCGTGACTAATATGGGTAATGTTCTGTATTGCTCTCTGTGCTGATTTGCATAACAAGTTAATCAAACCCACTATAACTGTATACATTACTCGGTACACCTTTAGTTGCATAATTTTCGCCACAGAAAATTCCCCCAAAATTAAGATAGATCCGGACAATGACGGAGCCCAAAAGGGCTAAATTCAGGCACCGACCCAACCAAAATAATAGTCAAGAGGAAATTAAATAAAATAAAGACCGCAATCTGCCTGGATATGGAGATCTGATATGAATTGAAGTCACAACTCACAAGAAAGGTGTCTTTCTACGTTGGTAGTTGATAGGCACGGATGCTTTTCTTTGTTTATATATATATATATATATGACTGCTTTTATGATACTGTTTGATTCTTTGGTATCATTTTTGGAGGTCTCCTCTTGGTTGTAACTTGTAAGGTATTATTAGGCCCGGTGGCATTGGGGTCGGTGGGTGGGCATCGGACGAGAGATCTGTTGTGTTTAATTGACATATCTCTCGTCTAATCAGAAATTATTGTTTAATTGACATCAAGATATACACCCAAATAGTTTTCAATTCGCGTGGACCAAATGTATATGGACCTTGATATGGATCTAATGGTGACTGGACATTAGACACAATTTTGTACGATGTTCATTCTAATTGGAGTCGTTTAAACTTTAATCCACATCAAGATTCATGTGAATCAATTATACATAAATTTTGATACGAATCGAACGACTTAAACTGAACATTGAATGCAATTTGATTCGATGCCAATTCTGATCAGAGTCGTTTGATTTACAACAAGATTTATGTCAATCAATTGCACACAAATCTTAATACAGAGAAAGAAACATCCAAAGAAATTTGATCTGGTGCCATCGGATCACCCCCAACTCCATTTGAGACTTACTCTTTTACTGATATGAGGATGTGGTACCAACTTATTAGAGTTAAACCATCTGTAACTGTCAGATTAGTACATTGGAGTAAACTTTAGTTAGTTACAGTATTTGTTATAGGAGCACTATGATTGCAATCTTTATATATACATGACTCCTCTGTAATTCAATGGTAAATGAAATCTATTCAATTCATTCTCTCTAATCTCTAAACCTATTATGGTATCAGAGCACCTTCTCTATCCCCTTTCTTTTTCTTGATTTCTCTGTGAAAGCATTACTCAGGAATTTCATGGCTACCAGTGCTAGTAATTCCTCTCATGTTCTTCCCTCTCCTCCCGCTCCTCTTGATCCTATTATCCAGATAACGCTTCCTGTTTGTACTAAGCTGTCCCGTGATAACTTTCTTACCTGGAGATCGCAAATCGAACCAATTCTTGATGGATTTGGCCTCATGAAATTCGTGGATGCTGCTGTTACACCTTCGAGCTCGAATCTGACTATCGATGGCGTGTCTTCTTCTAATCCAGCATATCTTGCTTGGCATAAGCAAGATCGATTCTTGCTCGGCTGGCTTCACACCACCATTACTAAGGATGTGCTGTCTCAGTACGTCAACTGTCAGTCCTCTCGCGATCTGTGGTCATCGCTGCATCAGGTCTTCTCTGCCGTGTCTACTGCTCGGATCATGGAGTTGCGCAGAGCACTTCAGACCACCACCAGAGGCAATCAGAAATGTGGCGAGTATTTTGAGAAGATGAAGAAGTTCTCTGAGGTTATTCTGGATCTGTTCAAAATAGTGCCTATGGGAATGCTCACAGAACCAATTCTGCATCTTAGTCAGCTGGTGAAAAACCTCAGTGTCAAGTCTGCCGCAAGAAAGGTCACGAGGCTCTCGAGTGCTGGTATCGATTCGATAATGAAGCCTATCATTCTCCACCTCAAGCATTGTACCATGCCACCGCTTCCGCATCGAATGAGGGTTGGTTCCTTGACTCGGGGGCGACTCATCATGTGACCTTCGACATCAACCTCTCCTCCTTCACACCCTATGGTGGCACTGATCGGCTTCAAGTTGGTAATGGCTCTAATCTCCTCATTCAAAATCTTGGCCATTGTTCTTTACATTCAACCAATGGTTCTTTGAATTTGAATGGTGTCCTACATGTACCACATATCACCAAAAACCTCATTAGTATCTCTAAATTAACAAATGATAATGATGTTATTTGAGAGTTTCACCCATTGTTTTGTATTGTGAAGGACCGTCGCACGAAGCGGCCTCTTCTTCAAGCTTCCCAAATTGTCTTTACAACCTTCCTACTTCACCACAAGCATTGATTGGGGAGCGTGTGTCGGCCTCATTGTGGCACAAGAGATTGGGACATCCATCTCCTTCTTCTACTCGTTTTATAATAAATTCTCATTTTTTACCATTTCTTCAAATATATTGGAATTTTGTGAGGATTGTTGTAAATCAAAAGCACATGTTTTGTCTTTTGAACTCTCTACTTCTATTGCTACTTCTCCTTTACATGTGGTACATTCGGACTTGTGGGGGCCATCTCCAATTGTTTGTAAGAACGGTTTTCGTTACCATGTGAATTTTATTGATGAATTTTCTAGATTTTCTTGGTTGTATTTCCTTCATTCTAAAGATGAGCCTGTGAAGGTTTTTACTCAATTCAAATGCCAAATGAAAAACCTCTTCAATACCTCGATAAAGATCCTTCAAACGGATGGAGGATCCGAGTACAAACCGCTCAACCGCCTTTTTCCTCAAATTCTTCATCGCACATCTTGCCCATATACACCACAACAGAACAGACTTGCGGAACAAAAGCATCGCCATGTGGTAGAGCTTAGCCTTGCAATTATCTCACATACCTCGCTTCCCTTAGACCTTTGGGATCACGTTTTTCAAAGCGTCATTTTCATCATCAACCGCCTACCTCCTACTACACCACCTCATACCTCTCCCTTCACCATTCTTTTCAACACAAATCCGGATTACAAAATTTTCCGGGTTACTGGATGTCCGTGTTTTCCCTTGATTCGCCCGTATAATTCTCATAAGCTTGAATTCCGCTCTTTGCCGTGTGTTTTCTTGGGCTATTGCCAAAACCAAAAAGGCTACAAGTGTCTACATGTTGAATCCGATCGTATTCATGTGAGTCGCAATGTACGATTTGATGAAAATCATTTTCCTTTTGCAAATACTTTGGTTCAGCCGAGCTCCTCCCCTTCCCCTGACACTCATCTTCTCTCCTGGCTGCCACTCATTGGCCCAGTATCATCCTCAGCGCCTATTTCATCTGCTCCCAGTTCGGACTCAAGCCCAATCTCTAGCCGGCCCAATTTGATTCCTCTACAGCCGGCCCCAATTCCAGAGGCTTCTCAGCCCAATCCGCCTAATACTGCTCCTTTAATTTCGGACCAATCTTGTCCAATTCAAGGCACCACTTCTCCCTCCAGTACTTTGGCAATGGAAACCAGATTGAATCCGATTACACCTGCAGTTGCTATAGCGCCTCTGTCGGCTCACCCCATGACCACTCGAACTCGTGACAACACTCGCCGCGTTCGCAAATTTCCTGATCACGAGACTTTTTTCACCACCAAGCATCCGTTACCTTCCTCTCTTTTTGATGAACCTTCCTCTTTCACCGAGGCAAATAAATTTCCCGAGTGGCGCGTGGCAATGGATCAAGAATTAACCGCTTTGGCAAAGAATGGTACTTGGGTACTTGTTCCATCTCATCCCGATCAACATGTCATCAGGTGTAAGTGGATTTACAAAATTAAAATAAAGGCCGATGGTACGATTGAGCGGTATAAGGCGCGACTTGTGGCGAAAGGCCACAATTAAGAAGCGGGTATCGATTATCACGAAACTTTTAGCCCCGTGGTCAAGCCAACCACTATTCGTGTTGTCATTTCTCTTGCTACCACGCACAATTGGCCTATCCGTCAACTTGATATCAACAATGCCTTTCTCTATGGCGATCTCCAAGAACAAGTCTTTATGTCTCAACCACCAGGCTTTGCGGATTCATCCTTCCCATCTCATGTCTGCCTTCTCAAAAAGGCCCTCTATGGCCTCAAGTAGGCTCCTCGAGCTTAGTTCCATAAGTTGGCTTTAGTTCTTGTTACTCTCGGGTTCATCTCATCTCATTCGGACTCCTCGCTTTTTATACGTGGCAATGCGAACTCGATTACTTTGGTTTTGATTTATGTCGATGACATTATCATCACCGGATCTGACAATGCTCAAGTGACCACTCTTATCTCTTCTCTTTCTTCCGCATTTTCTCTCAAGGATCTTGGACCTTTGCATTTTTTCTTAGGCATCCAAGTCAAACCGAACTCACAAGAAGTCTCTCTCTCTCTTAGCCACAGTACATTGGTGATATCCTATGTCGAGCGAAAATGGATGGAGCCAAGCCATGCTCGACTCCCTTCTCACCAAATGATCCACTTTCCAAGTTTGAGGGAAATCCGATGGTCGAACCGCACACATATCGTAGCATTGTTGGTGCACTTCAGTATGGCACGATCACTAGACCTGATATCTCTTATGCAGTAAATAAGGCGTCACAGTTCATGCATGCACCCACGGTTGAGCATTGGAGCGCAGTCAAGCGCATTCTCCGCTATCTTAAAGGAACTTTGCACTATGGACTTCAAATTAGTGCTAAGTCTTCCTTCAATCTTCATGCTTATTCAGATGCTGACTGGGCTGGTTGCCTTGACGATCGTCGATCCACATCGGGTTATTGTGTCTTTCTTGGATCAAATTTACTCTCTTGGGGTTCAAAGAAGCAAACCACAGTGTCTCGCTCAAGCACGGAAGCAGAATACCGTAGCATGGTGGGCGCTTGTACATAATTAGTTTGGTTGCAGCAGCTACTTCGGGAACTCCACGTGCCGATTGTGTCCAACCCGATTCTTTGGTGTGATAACTTGGGTGCCACTTTTCTTGCTTCCAACCCGGTCTTCCATGCGTGTACCAAGCATATAAAGATTGATTTTCATTTTGTTCGAGAAAAGGTGGCTTGCAAGCAATTGGATGTTCGTTTCATTTCTTCTAAAGATCAACTTGCTGACCTGTTCACCAAGTCTCTTTCTTTGGCGTGACTTCAGTTTCTGAGATCCAAACTGACACTACAGCTACTGCCTAGCTCAGTTTGACGGGAGGTATTATAGTTAAACCATATGTAACTGTCAGATTAGTACATTGGAGTAAACTTTAGTTAGTTACAATATTTGTTATAGGAGCACTATGATTGTAATCTTTGTATATACATGACCCCTCTGTAATTCAATGGTAAATGAAATCTATTCAATTCATTCTCTCTAATATCTAAACCTATTACAATTGTATTCTAGTTTCTAATGAGACTAATTTATAGTGAAACTTATGTCTCACCGCTTACAAACAGAGATAGCAATACATAATTTTAAGTCTTCCAAGTCTCTGTCTCTGCCCCTCTGGTTTCATTATTTCACACCCAAAAAAGAGAGGAGGAAAACAAAAAAACAAAAAAAAGAAAAAGAAAGAAAAAAGGACTGTGATTACATTTTGCATGTATACCCTTACCAAAGAAGAACTGCTAATCTCATCCTCAAATTAACTCTAAAACTAAAACGTTCCTGCACTGTTAGTTGCTCCATGACACCATCTAGAAATCAAATCCACCGTCCATTCCACCAGCATCATATGCACCTGCATCCGATATCATGTCGCCAACCAAAAACCCTCCAAGGGCTCCACCGAGCAAACCCGCCCCGAGGCCCATTCCAAAATTGTTCCTATTCCTCAAACCTTGTTGTACGGGTGGTTGTTGCTGGTATCCATACCCATAACTGGGCGGTGGGTACTCGAAACTGCCGACTGGTGCCCCGTATGGCTGTGCGTATCTTGGCATCGGTGGTGGATAAGCTGTGACGGGCTCTTGTGGCTGGATCATAGGTGGTGGATAAGCTGTGACGGGCTCTTGTGGCTGGATCATAGGTGGTGGATAAGCTGTGACGAGCTCTTGTGGCTGGATCATAGGTGGTGGATAAGCTGTGACGAACTCTTGTGGCTGGATCATAGTTGGGGTTGCCAATCGCTCGCCGAGCTTGTACGACATGTTAAGAAATCCACATGGTTTCCCCGAACTGACCTTCCGAATTTGGTTCCATACAAATTGCACGGCTTGTGTGCCATCAGAGCTGCCAGAGGATATCAAGTCCTTTAGTGGGATACGTGTCTCCCCTGAAAATGTGTCAAATTAATTGTTAAACATATGATTTAAGGCCTTGAGATATTTCTTGATTTCTAAATCTCATCATATAAATTGGCAGTGCAATAATACGATAATTATATCTAGTACAAAAATAATCATAAAAGTAATGATTTACCATCTAATTTTGACTGTCCAAAAATGCTTTTAATAGGGTAGAATAGAATTTAAAAATTGTAATAAAAGAGCTAAACTTAACAGACCACTGGTAACATAGAAATTAAACAAAAGGAGAGGGAGCAAGATGGCTATATGTATTTGAAAGTTAACTACCTCGATCTCTTGTTCTAGGTGTCAACTTTCAAAAAATCTTTCTAATATCTACAATTAATTTCAACAGAAAAACAGCTATGTAGGATTTTATTATATAGAATTAATCTTTCCGATCAGAATTTGCACAAATATTAAAGGATCTGCGGATTTCTAATTACGAAAGGACATAATCCAAACTCAAAATTTGAGTTACTTTAGAGGATCCGGGTCCTCCCACGGGCTCCTCACTAGGAGCAACTCAGAGTGTGCATCTAATTTTGTTAATTTTTTAGTTATATTAATCTTTGCAGATCAACATATATAATACTATTATGAGCTAAACCTAGCAACTTCAAAATTATTTCTTCCAATACTTTGTAAATCTACCAGTGAATTACTGCTCCAGGATTAAACAACACAAATGTAACCAAAATATAATTAACCTATCATATTCTACAAGGAAAAACTGCTCAGGTTTATTTTTTAATTATACAAGATATGAATTAATTACCAATGTCCTGGTCACCGAGCACGCTCAGCACGGAGCAATACATGGATGGAAAGCCGGCCTGCCGAGTCACCATCAACTGGTATCAGAAAATAAAAAGTGTGATTCCATATCGGGTTCTCGCCGCCATGCCCATCGGTTGGAGTCCGTTGCCGGGTTCGCATGTCACCCGACAAGGACACGACAGCATATACATGTAGCTTGGAGATGAGATTTACATTTTTCAGTTCTTGGGCTGAGATTAAGGTTAGGTCTAATGCACGGTACGCCATGAATAGTCAGGGTTTCTCTGGAAAAGAGAGAAAAATTGGAGATATGATCGATCACTTTAGGCGGTGTTAGAAGGCGGTTGCTAGTTGATCGGCCATTGTACACAGTACACTGCACATAACAGTAAAAATGATATAATAATAAAAATTCTTGGTGGGTATCCGATTCTCCTTCAACTTTGGGCCTCTTTAGTAAAACAAGACCGGAGCTGGACATTCAAAATTCTAACATTCTTGCCTACGGGCTGCAAATTGAACAAAAAGAAAATTCTAACATTGCTGATTTGCTGTGCGAGTGGAGCATGCGATTCTCTACGTACTATAGTGCATATTGATCTGTGTGGTAAATCAAAATTTATTAATTAATAGATAATAACGTATTTATCCAATTAATTAAAAAAATAAGATTAATTAAATTTAATCTTGTATAAAATATAATTAAGCACTCCCTTCTGCACAAAAAGAGATACCTAATCGCAAGTTCTTTACCGAAAATCCCTTCTCTAACCACTCAAGACCAATCTCTATTCCTTTGAGAGGGAGAGATGGAGAGACGTAATAGAGAGAGAGAGACAAGAGCATTATCTATATTTTTTAATTAGCATTATCTGTAGTCTATTTTCTTATTGGATCCTTAGCTGATCTAAATTCAGAACTTGTTTATATTTGGATATTTCTTTATTTACATAACATTGCTATATTTAACTGTGTTTCACAGGGATCAATAGCATAATTGTATTATTTCCAAACTTTATATAATTTAGACCATCACTAAATCATAAAGTTATTAATACACATTCTACACATTAAAGGTCCCATTTCTCATGACACATATTGAATCCGATAAATAATACTTAATTTGATCACTTCATAACAGGTCTAATTAGATATTTGACAGTCTATTATTCAATATATATTTATATCACGAGTAGAACTAGGGTGCTCCTAAGTTCACCAAACCTCTTGTGAACTTGACTCTAAAATATATCGAATCGATTTTAAATGATGAATCCAAATTGTTGAAACCCTTCTACCTAATGAGTGATGCATCTACATGTGAAAATTTTAAAGTTTCGAATTAATTTAATATAGAGTCAAGTGGTCAAAAGTTTAAGGTTTATAAATTAATTTTAATGCATTTATTTTTTGGACTCCTTTGACTATTTGACTCTATATTAAATTAATTCGAAACTTTAAATCTTCACATGTAGACGCATCAATCATTAGGTAGAAGGATTTCAACGGTTTGGATTCATCATTTAAAGTCGATTTGATATATTTTAGAGTCAAGTTCACAAGAGGTTGTGTGAACTTAGGAGCACCCTAGTTCTACTCTTATATCACATATAAGTAGGGGTGTAAACGGAGCGGATAATGCTAATACCATATCCGTATCCGTTTTTCAACGAGCGGATATGGATACGGATAGTAAACAGATATCAAAATTGAAAACCATATTCGTCTTAAACGGATACGGATAATCCACGGATACGGATTCGAATACGAATATGGAGCGGATAATTGTTGGATATTGAGTCATTCTACTAAATTTCATAATTTGAAATTACCTAATCTGATTATCTAAATTGACAAAAATTTAATGGACTTTTTATGTTTGCACAGTGACAATTATGCATGACTAATTCCTTATTAGTTCAGAGAACCAATTTATTATCCTAATAGATTATATGATTTACCTACCAAAATTCTTGGACTTAAACGAATATGTATGTTTTTTAGGAACTTTGTAAGAGTGAAATGAATTGAAAGCTGTTCAAATATTAAGTTTCGGATCTGGATATATACGGATATCCGCTCCGTTTATATCCTCACGGAATTATCCGTATCCGTATTATTTTTTCATATGCTAAAATTATCCGTATCTGTATCCGCAAGTATCCATATCCGTTTAATCCGGATACGGATAATAAGCGGATTCGGAACGAATTATCCGCAGATAATCCGTATCCCTTTACACCCCTACATATAAGTCTATATATGTTGTAATTAATTAATTCCAACAATTAATGGGTAAAGGTTTTAACATAGCACACTCTTACGTAGCGCACTGACTATAAAAAAAAAAAAAAAAAAACTACCTATGGTGCGAAACTGCCCTATTAAGATCTTACCATGATAATGAAATTCTCTTTAAGCTGTTTATTCTATTTATGTCTATTTAATAAAATGATTATGAATTTTTTATTAGCTTATCAAATAGAGGTAGGATAAATATATGGTTAATAGTTATTTCGTAATGACTAAATATCTTTAAAGAATAATGTTTAATATTTATGTCATAAGCTAAAGATTTTATTGTTTTAATTTTAGTTAGAAAAAATATATGAGATAGTGTTTATTAAGCGTACGTAATCGTTGCTTATTCTTGCACAATATTACAAAATATTTTGATTCATTGATTATATAAAAAGTATATAATAAGCAAAGAGGAATTTGGAGAAGATCTGAATTATAATTATGATATAATAGAAATGATATTTTTCAAAATCCATCGAGGAGCTTTTACTTCTAACCCAAATTGATGAGTTGCATCAAGTTCTTGACAGCACAAAAATTGTCCCCCCGCCCCCCAAAAAAAAAAAAAAAAAAAAAATGAAACAAGTAGCCGTTTGATTCACCCAATTAGATTAGAAACCCAAAACCCTATAAATTTCTGTGCAGAGAGCAAAATTTGTCCCGATCACAGAGAATTGAACTGTTCTTTACAGCCAAAACTGACAAAACCCTAGTCCGGGATCGGATCAATAAACTGGCCAATTCTCAACGAAAGAACTCAGTAAATTAAGTAGCTTCCTCAAAGCTGCAAACCCAATAAAAAAATAATGCAACCATACTGTAGGAAAAACAATTCACCCTCTCCATTTGTAGGAGCGAAAGAAAAAGAAAGGCGAAAAGCGAACGAACTAGCAGGTCTCTCCGTCTCTGTAAGGAGATTAGAAATGACTAAATGCCCCTGCAGATGCGGAGCAATTAGAACATTTGTTAACTGCTCAAGGGTATTTTGGGAAAGCCGGACGCTTGGAGCTCTCTGTGGTCGACTGGGCTTTGTGGGAGAAGTGGAGAAAATGTCTTTTTGTCTACTCTTTAATAAGTCTTAACTAACCATAGAGGGAGATTGCGATTACAAGTGGAGAACATAGTATTTGTGCTTTGAGATTCGTGCAGAACGTATTTAAACGATTGAGATATTCCAAAAAGTCACGCAAAGTTTGAGATATCTCAGAGGATGCGAATTCGCAGGGGCCAGTATTATGTGAGCTTTGAGATTCGTGCATAACGTATTTGAACGGTTGAGATTTTTTAAAAATATCACGCAAAATATGAGATATCTGAGAGGATTCGAATTCGATAGACCAGGCACATACACCTTAAATACGTGGGACCCACTGCTCAGTTCGACCCGCTGGTTCTCCCTATGGTTAGTTAAGAGTCGACAAAAAGACATTTTCTCCACTTCCCACAAACTCCAGTCGACCACAAAGAGCTCCAAGCCTCCGGCTTTCCCAAAATACCCTTGAGCAGTTAGCAAATGTTCTAATTCCTCGCCATCTGTTGCTCTTTACCAGGGGTAATTTAGTCATTTCTTATCTCCTTACAGAGACCTGCTAGTTCTTTCGCCTTTCTTTCTCTTTCGCTTCTCCGAATGGAGAGGGTGAGTTGTTTTCCTACAGCGACCTTTTGTCCAGTATCCGTGCAACTCGGGTCGCAACCATTTCTATATCCGTGCAAGTCGACTTGGGCGAACTCTACTTTCCTCTGTTGCGCTCCTTTTTCGCAGTTTTCTTGTTTTCATCTTCTTCTCGCGAAAGACGAGATCTCTAAAACCTAGCATCGTGATAACGTAGCGACTTCACCTCTATTGCTTTCAAAATCGTTCTTTTGGTTGTTATCAATTCGTGCTGATTGTTGAATTCCTTTAAATTGGGTTTGCAGCTTTGAGGAAGCTCCTTTACTGAGTTCCTTTGTTGGGAATTGGCCAATTTATTGATCCAGGGCTAGGGTTTTGTCAGTTTGGCAGTAAAGAACAGTCCAATTCTCTGTGATCGGGACAAATTTTGCTTTCTTCCCGGAAATTTATAGGGTTTAGGGTTTCTAATCTAATTTGGTGAAACAAACGGCTACTTATTTCATTTACTCGCTTTTTTGGGGGTAGGAATAAAAAGCTCCTCGATGGAATTTTGAAATTTCGATTTGGATCGATGGACCAACTGAGACTGAGTGTGGGGCCTCCTGAGGAGATAAATAGTGTCCCAGAGGAACTTCGGTGCAAGCGGTCCGATGGAAAGCAGTGGCGGTGCAGCGCGCTCTCAATGCCTGACAAGACAGTTTGTGAGAAGCATTACATCCAGGCCAAGAAACGAGCTGCCAATTCAGCCCTACGTGCCAGCCTAAAAAAGGCTCGGCGAATGGCCCAGGAGGAGGAGGTAATTGGGGCCCGGGTTAACGGGTTTGCGGGTACTGGTTTAAACTTGGGTTCGATCTCTTCCTCTAGGCGATTTGGAGAGAAGTTTAACCGCACGGGTCCTATTGCCAGTGTTGTTGTTGTTAATAGAGAGAATAAGGAGACAGGGTCGAAATCGGTATTTTTGAGGAATGGAATTGGTGCTAATAATTATATTATTAATGGGGACGGCAGGGAGTTTGGTGAAAATGGCATTGGCCCTGGACCTGTGGTGAGTTACTGTTCTTTTGTTAGATAATATATTTTTGTTGTTGTATGGTTTGCATATTGTTTTCACTAACTTTTGATCTGGTTTTTCATAGCAAGTAATGACTGGTGGTATACAACTATGAAAACACAATAACAAAAAAGTTTGATTTACTGTGGATACCATGAAACACCATGGAATAATAATATAATGACGAAGCTTTTTGAGTAGTTATTTACCCTGAAGTTATGAATTGGAGGCTCATATATTTTTTGTGTTTATATAAACTTTTCTTTATAATGTAAGACATAATGCTCTTTGGAATGCAAAATGCAATTTTGAGTTGGGAGGGACATATCATTAAACATTTTTTTGAACTATTTTTTTATTTATAGCCAGAAGACAACTCCCTAAAGGTCTGTGGTGTACCTGACAGGCCAACTGAGTTGATATGTCACCAATGCCAGGAGAATGCTAGGGGTTTGTTGTGTACTAGTTGCGACAAGAAGAGTTACTGCGCTAATTGTATCTCCAAGTGGTACAAAACTCTACCATTTTTTTTTATTTCGGTCAGTGCTAATAGAGTCAGTGCCAGTACTGTACTGGTATTAGACTGGCATATGCATGAACAATGTTATTCAAAACAATGGGTTCTCTCATTTTTCTAATTTTTTTTTATATTACTACTAGGTATCCTGAAATTCCATTGGATGAGATAAAAAAAGTTTGTCCTGCTTGCCGTGGTATATGCAACTGTCAAATTTGCTTGCAAGGAGATAATTTGATTAAGGTAATAGATTTGTTAATTAACTTCTCTTATTTATACAGGACCAGGTACCAGTCTAGTCGCACCCATGCTTCAGTTTTCCTATTTAGTGCTTTTTTTTATCTAATTTTTTTTTAAAATTTAAAATATCTGATCAGGCTAAGGTGCAAGAAATGGGTGGAATTGAGAAATTGAAGTACCTTCACAGGCTTCTGGTATATGTTCTTCCTGTTGTAAAACATATATATGCTTCTCAGTGCTTTGAAATTGGAGTTGAGGCCAAAATGCAAGGTACTACTGAAATCTAAACTAACAACCCGATCATTATATAAAGTTGTATCTCATGTGGTGATATGATTTAGTTTTTTTTTCCCCTAGGATCTAAGGTTGATATACCAAGGGCAAAGATAGATCCTGACCAGCAGATTCTCTGGTAAAGTTTCATTCTACCTATGCTTATTATTTTTTTTACGTGTCTTCTATTTTAGAACCAATTATAAGTAAAACAGGGAGTTGAACTCTTTAGTTCCTGCAGGAATTGGATTTATATTCTAGGATCAGTGATTGGCAAGCCTGGAGAGAGAAATTTAGGTGTATATTACCTACAACAACAACAATCAAGCCTTTAGTTCCAAACAAGTTGGGGTATATTACCTAATTATCCAGAAAGTTCTTATATATTTGCCAGTAGTAGATGAAATTTGTAGATATTAATTTTCTGAATCATATACTGTATTGAGGTTACCATAACCTATATGCATCTATTTGGTACTAATTTTTCTTTCTTTCTTTCTTCAAGTGATTTTTGCAAGGTGCCAATCTTTGACTACCACAGACACTGCACCGATTGCTCCTATGATCTGTGCCTTGCATGCTCTCGTGATATCCGTGATGCATCAAAAACCGTACATGAACCCAAAGAAATATGTGCTAATTCAATTTGTTTTTCTGAATTATTTCCTTCCTGGAAAGCCAGCAGAAGTGGCACCATTCCATGTGGGCCCCACACGTCAGGTGGATGTGGCAGGTCAGAACTGATCCTGAGGCGCATACTCAAGATAAACTGGATCTCAAAGCTCGCCAAAAACACTGAGGAGATGGTTTACGGGTGCCGGGTGCTCGAACAACTGGACCCGTCATGTGGGACTGGTGAACCGGTGAGTTCACCGTATTGCGCCTTGTGGGATGAGGTAAAGCAGGAGGGGGTCAGTCGGTTTTCTAAATATTGGGAAAGAGGCGTACCGGTTGTCGTTAGGCATTCTTTTGAGATGCCTCTGGCTTCCAGCTGGGACCCACTTACCATATGGAGAGGAGTAAAGGAGACAATTGATGAAGAAATGGATGATAGCTTAGTTGTCAAGGCTTTGGACTGTAGAAGTCAATCTGAGGTGGGTGAAATAGAAAACTGTTATTTTACCTTTAGTATGTCAATTGAACGAGGCTATGGTACTATGCATAGCGCAGATTGGTCCCTAGTCCATACTACGGATCAAAATTTTCATTTTCAAAGTACAAACTTTTGATTTGAACTGTTCAACATAATCTCCGTATGAAATTTTACCTGATCACTAAATTTTTTACATTTTTAGAATTTTTATAGATAGGTAGAGAGTCACTATTTTGAATGGTCTAAAATTTTTAGATCAAGTAAATTTCTACCTAAATAAATAGTAAAAAAAAAAAATCTAAAAAATCTAAAATTTGGTCTACAAGTACATTTTCATATGGAGATTGTGTTGAACTGTTCAGATCAACTGTTTGGACTTTGATAATAGAGATATTGATCCATAGTACAGACCAATATGCACTATACATAGTACCATAACATCACTCTTGTCAATTAGCATTATTATTGTTTATTATGGATGAGGGAACTGATGGCACATAATTTCTGGTATTGTTTCTAATAAGTTTATGGCAGTTAATTAGATATTTGATTAATTGTGTATGTGTTGTACTCTGACAGGTGGAGATTGAAATAGCTGAGTTTTTGAGAGGATATTCTGAGAGAAATATGCTACAGAGAGGAGGGTTGACTCGTCAGATTTTGAGACTGACAGGGTGGCCATCGGCTACTATTCTTGAAGAATTTCTTGTTTGTCAGAGACCTGAATTTCTGGTGAATTTTCCTCTAATTGATTTCATCCATTCCAAGTGGGGAGTTATAAATCTCCCATCTAAGTTGCCACACGACAGCTCCATGCCTGAGATGGGGCCCGGGTTATCAGTCTCTTATGGGAATTCGGTGACTAACCTCCAAGTCAATATGTGCGATGTGGTATGCTCATACAAAAAATTATGTTTTAATATAGAGCAAACTATCACTATATACAAAATATCAAGATTTCTCATGCACAAGATTAAGACTATTTTTTTTGGACTATTTTGAAATATCACACAATCTATATTGTATTATCAATGGTGCATCTTTTTAAACTGATAAATGTTTGGTTTAATGGAAAATTTACAGGTTTTTATGTTGATGCACACAACTGGATTGCATCAACAAAAAGAAACTTCCACATCAAACAATCATCAATTTGAAGGAAGCAAAGGCATCAATGGCTCCAAAATTGATTCATTTTCAATTGAATTGGAGAGAGAAAACCTTGTCGGAGCTGTTTGGGATGTTCTCCGAAGGGAGGATGTACCAAAATTAAACGAATTTCTGAGAGTTCATTGCCAGGAGGAGATTGGACCCACACATCAATCTCGTGCGGTAATTTGGTTTTGCATTATTGTAACAAAACAATTTTTTTATGTATTTGCTCATATTTTTTTGTTTAATTTGAGTTGTCTTCTATGTTGGTCGTCTGGTAATTTAAAATCAATATTGTATCATATCAAGGACAATTATGTTGATTATAAATTTTGATTCACAGGCCGAGCAACTTGTTTATGATGGGGCTATTTTTCTTGATGAAGAAATGAAAGTATTATTGAAGAATGAATATGGTAAGTTACATATTGAACTTAGCAATTTCCATTTGATTTAGACTAGTAAATGACATGATCTAATAATTGGGAAAATTACCTCTAAATAGACTTTTAAACCTTATTGGGACACTGGAATAAACTTGCTGTGAAATCACTGTGTTTTTTTTTTTTTTATATGTTGATATTTTTCTTGATAACAGGAATCCAACCTTGGTCAATTATACAACAGATCGGTGATGCAGTTTTTATACCTGCTGGTTGTGCTTTTCAAGTTAGGAATATTCAGGTAACGCTTCTCTACCTACATTATTCTCATCATTTATTGTATTAAAATGCTTAGGATCAAAATACCCTTGTACATGATAGTTCAGCTGTATATATATAGAATTTGAGATAATAGTACTTACCAGCATAAAAACCTCAATTAAATGCAAGATAAACCAAACCTGTACAGACTGTTAGTAGGGGTGTTCATTGGGTTGGTTCTGTTAAAACCGAATTAAAATAGTCAAACAAATTTTTATTTGGTTTTCAAAAATCTAACCGAACCAACCAAATTAAACTTGTCAACTCAACCGAAAAAAACTGAAGTAAATTTCAGTTTGTTTGGTTGAACTAAAATAAGAGAGATTAAATTTCAAAAGATCAAAACCCAATACATACACAAATACATGTAATAATCATAGAAAATTAGAAATAATTAACAAGATATAGATTAAACCAGACCAAATCTAAAAGGGAAAATTTCCTATGTGCCCATCCAAACTTTCAAAATAGCCAATTTCCCCATTAATACATCATAATATCTAATATCCCCATATAGACTTAAATTTCTTTCTTCTATACCCTTCTATTTATTTAATATTTTATTTAGTTATTTTAATTAATGACTTGACAAATATACCCTTCATTTTAAACGGAGGGTCTTTTTAACTCAATTGAATAAGAAATAACAGAAGAAGACCAAGCTTGAACTCTAGCCATGGCTAACGGGTCCGAATTTGACTACTGGATCCTATTTTATTTTGTATACCAAATGAGTTTATTGAAATGAAACACCTTAGATAGAGATTTTGGATAGTTCCGGACGTTGTGATGGTTGAAATCCGGTCATCGACGGTTAGTCAAAACATGGCTGGAATCCATAAAATGACCAAAGCGAATGATTTGATCCAATTTGGCAACCCAATTAGACCCATTTCAATCAAATCTGTATTCAACTCAATTTCTTAGCGGTAAACTCATCCCTACTTTAAGAAAGGCCCTGGACTTAGATAAGAAGACCTAGAATTAATTTTTTATTGGGCAATCTTATTGACAGTAAGAAGAGTCTCTCTGATTGGTTGAAAGGTCTGAATAAAAATGTTGCTATGAGAACGATTTCACATCTCTGAAATGAATTTGATGTAAAAATGTTGTGGGATATAATCAATCTATTCTCGAAAGAAGCTGTGAACATCATGTAGAATTATGAACTGTTGGGATTGATATGAATTCATTGAATAAAGTACTTTCTTTGATGTGCATTTGCCACTTGGACAATTGAGAGAATACATTCTGCTCACCTATAGAGAGGAGGAAATCTTCTGTTGTGTTGAATAAACAGAATTAATATGTTTCTTTCAATTCATGCATATGGTTTGTCGAGATGATTAGAAAAAAAAAACTCAGTATAAAATCATACGTCTAGAAGAAAGTGTTTCGTTTTCTGTGGGAGATGGAGGCATGAGTCTCTGTCTCATCAATTATGTCCAAGTTTCATTCACTCAGAACTAATTAGCATGTGTGATGTTCCCAAATATGTGCTTTAGATCGGACAGAGAGGAGAGGAGAGATGGAAGAAATAAGGTGAAGTCACGAAGGAAGATGGATGTATTTCATGTTTATAAATTTAATGGACACCTCCATTTTAACAAAAGGATATATTGGTCCATACAATTTTGAAAATAGTTAAATAGCAGTTAAAATAAATGATAGGGGATAAAAGAAAGGAAGTTAAATTTAAATGGGGATATTAGATATTATGATGTATTTATGGGGAAATTGGCTATTTTGAAATTTGAATGGGTATACTAGAAATTTTCCCAATCTAAAAAACCGAAGTAGTTGAAGTAAATATCAAGTAAATTTTGGTTTGTTTGGTTGAACTGAAATAATAGAGATGAAACTGAACCAAATATAAAAAACCGAAGTAATTCAAAAATTGAACCGAACCAAACTTGTCAGTTTGTTTGAAAACCAAATAAACCGGATCCAATGAACACCCCTAACTGTTGCAGCCTGTATCTGCTATTTGATCATAATATAAACCTCAAGTAACCACAGCATCCAAAAGGTTAAAAATGAAGTCCTGCTTGACTGTCAGTAAAAATGTTCATATCTTACTAGTACTGGAATTTACTCAGGACTACCGACTACAGCATGCTGTTGCATAAATGGGAGAGTTAATTTTTTTTTTTGTGTGTGTGGAAATTTGAGCACTAAGCCTTCGTCTCTCTTCCATGCTTTTTGAAAAAAAAAATGCAGTCGTCAGTACAATTGAAGCTTGAGTTTCTGTTGCCAGAGAGCGTACAGGAGGCAGCACGTATTGCTCAAGAGATTCGTTGCCTCCCGAGTGATCATCGTGCAAAATTAAATATGTTAGAGGTACAAAAACTAATTACTTAAAAAATAAAATTTCTGTTTTTTAAGGACTGTTTGTATTCCTACAATGCATGGAGATATATCAGTACCAAATAATGACTACTTTCTTCGTAACTACCAAAATAGTTTGACAACCTTATTGTTAGTACTTTTGTACAAACCTCAAAATTTCATGAAACATCCTGAGGATAAGGAAATGATATAAAATGCAATTGAGACGGCTGTCTTTATCCTTTATTTCTCAGATCCTCCAATGCTATAAAATGCTATATATTGCGATCATGCAGGACTTTTCTTGATTCTGCATAAAATTTAGGAGGAAAAAGTATTTTCTTAATTGAAATTGTTGTTTCTAAAATTTGTTTCCTTAATTCAGGTGGAGAAGATATGTCTATATGCTGCTAGCTCAGCTATCAGGGAAATTCAGAAAATATCACTTGACCCTAAGTACTCTCTCTCTCTTTCTCCCTATTGGTCTCAAGTCGAGCAATAATATATGTTTTTTTTCACTAATACTTGTCTTTGTACATATTTTCAGTCTTAATTTGGATAACAAATTTAAAGACCGGAATCTGACGCAGGCGGTTTCAGAGAATTTGGCACGAGTTTCTAGCAACAAACTCCAAGTAGTTAACAGTTGAGAAATCCAAGTACAAAAATTTGATTGCTTAACCGACTATCTAATATTTGATGCCGCAAGCAGCTTGGCTACCTGTACAGATATTTTAATAGTTGTTTTATAAAGTATTTTGTGTCGTTAACTGTCATTGTAATCTCTATAGTGTTTCATGTTATTTTCTGGTTAGGGCAAATGGGTTTCTCCTTGTGTATATTGTAGTGAAAAGGGGATAAATAATAATAATAAAAAGATTAAAATTATTGCAATATGTGACTTTTGTACCTCTTTATTTCCCTTTTAGAAACTTAACTATAATCCGAGATATATTATGGTTCAAATATTTCCTCTCATAAACTATTAATGTGAAATAACCTGACAGTAGGTCCGATGCCCATCAGACCAACTTTGGTTTGAGGTTTCAATCACCGTTGATCTGCTTTAAATTTTGTCTCTGCTTTGATTTTTCATGTGCACAGATTTTAAGAAAGATCGGATGGCCATCAAGCTCGTTGAACCAAAAATAGGTCTGATGGGCATTCGACCTACTCCTTTCTCATATGAAATAAAAATAGGTCTGATGGGCATTCGACCTACTCTCTCATTGCAGGCAGTGGACTGGCGTGCATACTCGGAACTGATGCGTATCAGCGCAATCCTCAAGCGGAATAAAGGCTACAGATGCATCTACATCCCCCGGGAAAGCAATATTAGGGCCCATAATTTAGCTAACTTAGCACGTAAAGGGCGTTTCTCGTATCTGGGTGTCACTTTTCCCCTGTTTCCCGGAATCTCATGATTTTTGCTGTTTTGGAATTTAATCTCTGGGATGTACCTTCTTGTAAATGCCTTTGTGCTTTAAGATTAATGAGCCTACGGGCACTTTCAAACAAAAAATATCGTTACTTCACAAGAAAAAAAATAATGAAAACTATTTTGCTCGGCCAGGAGCAAAGTCTTAAGTGTGTTTTTGGGTGATCCTTCGTAAATTAAAATTTTATGCTTGTAAATTTTGATGAATCGGAAAGAATTCTTTCCTTATAAAATTTGTATAGGATTTATCTTTTTCAACTTACTAAAAATGTAAATAAGGTTATATTTTATGCATAAAAAATTGTGCACACCGTATAAAGAAAAAACGTTGAATATTTTTAGCAATTTTTCTAGGTAAAAAAAGTGTGAATTCTATCTAAAATTTTAATAATGATCAATTAAGAAATTTTATTTTCCTCTGAAACAATTGGTAATGCGTCGGAAACATGAATCATGTATAAAGTTCATGTGTGCGTCGAAAAAAAAAAAACGTAGTTCATTATTTTTGGTGCATCAAAGTTCGTGTGTGCGAATTTTCAATTTTCTTGCTAAGTGATGGTTAACACCTTTAAAAGAAATTGAGAACGTACAGCAATATAGCCAACTTAAACTTCTGAAAATATAGAAAAATGTAAGCTGTCATTTACTCATTCCCATTATTTCCTGCCCATAATTTTAGATTTGAATCCGAAATGAACTAAATTGACAATCTTTACTTGATATTGAATTATCAGATCCTGGCTTGGAGAGCACAGATGCTTTTACAATGCAATTAACACACAGTTACAAATACATCAATTAAGTACACATTTATTCGAAGATTTTCAAAAAAAAAGTACACATTTATTCATGTTGCACTACACTGTAAAAAAACTAATATTAAAACACACTTGTTAATCCTGGTATCAGGGCTAGTGCTTTTTAGAAATCTCCATTAGCAAAGAGAAGAGTTCTCTAGGCTGAGAAAACATGGCCATGTGATCGGCTTCTTGGAGTTCTTTCACCTTGGTATCGGGGCTTTGCTTGACCATCCATTTCTGGAATTCCATTTTTATGGCCTTGTCTTGCTTACATATGATAAAAATCCGATTTACCCAGCCGTAATTTTGTTCACTGAGCATGTCCTTTTTTGCTTGATCAGAACTGAATATGCTTCCTGGCCTTAATAGCATTTTTGCCAAGGTCAAATCCTTTTAACAAGATGATAAATAATGATAAGTTTTTTCCATAATTTATTATCTGCTTGCCATAAATTTTTAAACGCCAAAAACATAAAAACTGCTTAGTTATTATATAAAAATGCTATTAAGGCGTGAGACTATTGTAATATGCACATTACGGATCGATTCGTGCTATATCTTTTAAAAGTTCAAAGTCGATATGAACTGTTAAACATGATCTTCAAATGAATATTTGGATACCAAATTTTATTTTTTTTAGAATTTTTTTACTATTTTTTAAATAGGTAGAAAATCATGTGATATGAAATTTTGGACCATCCGAAAGTAGTTATTTTCTATCTATTTAAAAAAGGTAATAACATTCTAAAAAACTATAAAATTAAGTATTCAAGTATATTTTTATATGAAGATTATGTTTAAAGTTCATATCGACTGTTTAAACTTTGAAAATAGAGATACGAATTCAAATATAAGACGATTGGCAAGCATAATCTCACTCTTAGATCAGAGAAATTATGTCAGGTCAACTGTAGGTGGTGGTAAGGCACCAAAATGATTGACCTTTTGTTTTATTTTTATTTTTTACTGCTTAATTAAGCAGCAAAAGTAAAGTACTGCTTCTCATCTTAAGTTTATTTGTTGATGTTAGTGGGTTGAAATTTAATTACCTCAGGTGGGCAGAGCTGGTACATTTTGGTGGCAAGATAAGTGGGTCCCAGTGAGGTTATAGGCTTAGGTCCTGGCATTTCTGGGTTCATGGAGAAGCTTGTATCCATGAAATACTCTACTGGATGCTCCTTAGAGTACTGTCATAACAAACAAACAAAAAAAATATGTACATTATCATATTTATTTCAAGATAAAATAGAAGTCAAACTTCTTAATTGTAAATATTCACAAAAAATTCTCAACCGAATTTTAAATCTACAATTCATTATCAATTTGTTAAAAGGGTTTGGACAAAGCTTTATCCAAAACCAGGTCTAAATTACCCTATTCACAAAAAATTAGACGAACACTTTAAATTTACGGAATCATTTAAAAAGTTTTTTTTAGTTTTTAAATATGGAAAGGGTTATGTTCAATTTGGATAAAGTTTGTCTAAATTAACTTTTGAACAAAACCCACTAGCCAATTTACCAAGTAAAAATATAATTTCAACAAAATGATGTATTGGAATAGAAAATTTGGGTTAGTAGGTGGATTATTCTTGGACACCTAAAATGCGATTTTTGTTCCCCACCTTTTTGTGTTGGAATTAAGTTGTTGTAGCATAGATTAGGAATTGGATTCCTCAAATGGTTTCTTCCTATACAAGAAGATTTTTTTTTTTTTCCCTTTTTGATAAGTGATGCCTTTTCTTTCGATGCAAATTAAGATTGGATGCCAATAATCGTTATCTTATTTTCTCAGCAATGACATCTGAACTAATAGTAACCATGCATCCTATATCCCGATCTTTAATAGTAACAAAAAAAAAATCGACAATGGTGAAAGATTTAGACGAAATTTAAAATCTAAAAAAACTGTTATAGTTTATAACGTTCAAACTATAACGTCCAAATAATTTAAATTAATTAATCTCTATTTAGCGAAAACAAGAAAAAAGAAAGAAAATACCCGGCCGTACATTATGAAGTATAACATCCATGGATATGCAATTATAAATTCTCATCTCCGATCCAGAATTCAGATCCAGTGCAATACCTGACTTTGAAAAATGAGATATGACTCCTCCATTTTTATATGGCACAAATTGTAAAGTAGACGCACTGATATTCCAAATAGTCCGAATGCCCTGAATGTTACTTTTTATAACGTCCAGTCTTTTTTGTTTTTAAATTTCGAATTTTGTCAGAATCATTTATTTTTATTTTATTTTTCTATTAATAAAAAAATCTGTCCTATTTCAGTTGAATTCTGAAATAATAATCGATGCAAGTTCGATCTAAGCTTTTGATTCAAACATTGGCTTGTCGGATCAAAATAATTATGATTGAGACCGCTCCAATATTTCTCGTGCAAGTCTCTCCAGAAAATAGATTAATGCCATGCGTCGTTGATTATTATTTTTAACTAGAGCATGAAAATCACCTGGGTCCGTGTCCTCTGAGAAATCTCAAATTTTCAGCTTATCTAAAACCGGGGCCAAATTTTTTTTGTGTGCCAATTTGGAATGCAGCGGCCTGGTATTTTTGTGCTTTGAATCCGTGCAAAAAGGATTTGAATGGTCTGGATTTTTCCCAGATCAACTCAACGTTTGAGATATCTCAGAGGATGCAACTTCCTGACTAAGTAGGGTTTTGAACTTTCAATAATGTCCCAAATTTAGACACATTACCAGTAGTCTAGTACTAACCAACTAAACCAGAAAAGTGCCACTAATTATTTGGAGAAGAAGGGGGTATTTTAGTCACTAATTATTTGGAATGGCATTTTTACAAATTAATGAAGTTTGGAGTGGCATTTTGACAATTTTAAAGTTCGGAATGGCATTTTCACAATTTGAAAGTTTTGGAGTGACATTTTCACAATTTTCACAATCTAATATCCAACACAACACATTTTTCCCTCAACAATCCTGCTTGGAGCTTTCAATTTTCTTTTTATTTCTTTAATTCCAAAAGAACACCATCTTAGGATCTTTCACGGAGCGATGAAAAAATTTCTACACTATTCAAGAATCTCAGAAATTTCCTATGAAGTTCCTATGAAGCAGGGATATTTGCAAATCAAGGAAGACCATTCTTTAAACTTTCACAACAATTTGAGAATTGTTATTATTATGCAATTTTTTCCTTTTTGTACATGACAAATGCATAGTAAAATTCAAAAGGAAGAAAAAAAGAGAGACAAAAGGCAGTACCTCTCAAGGAACTCGAGAATTGAAATGTTTCTTCCTCTGTGGTTGAGGTTGTGGTTCATTTGCTAGAGAAAATAAACAAGCAAAATGAATCAATTAGGTCAGATTAAGTGTATCAAGAAAAACACAGAAATAATATACGAGAATAACTTTCATACATTCTCTATTAGCATGAGCTGCAGGATTAATTCTTTTATCTTCTAGGATCTGAAAGACAAATTTTTATGATAGGTTAAAAAACTGAAATTAAATGCAAAAGGAATAGGCTAGGAAAATGATTTAGTACTATAGGTAACAAAATAGTGGTTCAATCAAACAGAGATGCCCCCCTCGAAAATTACTAACCTAGACATGTCAGAGGCTGCTTGTTTTGTATTTTTCACAACAAGAGCAGTGTAGTGGTCCATCTCATGCATTTTCATGTGCCAGAAATAGGTCATCAGTGCTGGAATGGCACCAACATTAATATAATGCTCCACACATTGTCAGCCTGCTCCGGGGTCGATGCCGTAGGGTTGTCCTGATACCACAAACAAAATAGAGTAAATGTAAGAAATATATAACTTACACATGCAAAAACAAAGTGCTTCTGGAAAAATTAACAAACTTAATCTAAGTCACATAAATATACAAGAATGATGCTATGGTAATATGCATATTACGGATCGACCTGTGCTATGGATCCATATCTCTATTTTCACGGTTTAAACAGTCGATCCGAACCATTAAGCGTGATCTTCATATGAAGATGGTTCCTATTTACCTCATTCAATTCAAGATGGTTCCTATTTACCTCATTCTATAGTAAGAACCATTAATTGTAATCCTATACAAGATGGTTCCTATTTACGGATTTACCTCATTCAATTCAAAAAGATCAATATCTTCAATCTGAACACCAATTGCATTTACAGCAAGGAATTGCAACAGCATTATCCTGAACACAAGTTGAGGTCTCATGCATGGCTTAGGATCACAATCAATGATAATTCTAGCGAAGTTCATGCAAAACTGAAAAATGGAGGCAACTGTACAAGATAGGAACACTTTTGACTTAAAAGGAGGGTCAATTGGGTAACTGATCGCAGATGTCATATGGGATAAATTGTATGATTGATAGTAAACTAAGACCTCAAGGAAAAATACCTCAAGTTTTGTTCAAAGCATGTCAGCCTCCTATACTTCCTCATAAATTTTTTGTCGACAGTTTGATATATTATTTTCATTCGCAGAACTCTCCTCTTGCAGAGCAATTTCTCTCTGTTGAGCCTAGAAAAAAAATTCAAAATCAAACCAGATGAATAAAATTCCTAAGGTTTTTGAATCATTTCAGTTAGATCAATACATGTATGAGCAGGTTAGTGCCGGATGGCACTGTACATGTACCAATTAGATTGGTTTCAGCCCTTGTTTCCTCTATGCTTTTCTTATTATCTCGGATATTTATTTTTTCAGTGCTAGATTCCATCATAGTAGAATAAAAAAAATGTGTTATATCATGACTCAATTTAAACAAATTTGCACAATGAATGATAACTCCATTGAAGCATAAAAGTGCAACGGAGGGTAATAGTAAAACTATCAACTGAAGAACCATTCATCGAGCAAGTTGAAATTGAGGTAAATTAGTAGAATTGTCTCAAATTAAGTGTAATTGTACAATTAACGGGTTAGTTGCC